>CAUYPK010124975.1:0-20567 GCA_963574355.1 Loris lydekkerianus | reverse complement strand
GTTCGAAAGCTTTGTCTTCAATGTCAGAAATCCTTTCTTCTGCTTGCTCCATTCTGTTACTGAGGGATTCTACTGTGTTTCTCAGATCTTTGTGGGATGCAACTTCTTGTCTCAATGTGTCAAAATCTTTGGTCATTTGGTATTTGAATTCATTGAATTCTTCAGACATCTTTTGGGTTATTGCTTGGAATTCTAATTCAATCATATTTGCTATCCAGATTCTGAATTCGATTTCTGACATCTCAGCTATTTATTTATGCATGAGATCTTGTGCTGTGTCTGCCCCATTGATCCTTGGGGTAGTTGATCTACTCTGATTTTTCATATTGCCAGAGTTTTTCCTTTGATTTCGTCTCATGATTGCTTTTCACCATTGCCTCTGGCCGTCCTCAGAGTTGGAGTGGTGTCTCTCTGAGATTAGACCCTGGGTGTATCACTCTGTTGTTGCTGGATCTTTGTAGGGAGTGACCCTGTGTAGCTCTTCTGGGGCTGCCTCAGCCGGGTAGTTCTTACTGTGGGAGCAGGTTGGGAGTGTGACACACCCGGATCCAGCAACAGGGCTGGGGGTGGTGTACACAGTTCTGGGAGTGTCTGGCACCCAGTGACTTTGGCACAGAAAGCCCAAGTCTCCAGCAGTCTCTGGCCAGGAGAAGGGCTCCATGCAGAGGCAGGGAGAGCTCCAGAGGGCACGCAGCTACCAGAGTCCCTGGCCTGTTCAGCAGCTGGTGTAGAGGCAGGGAGGGTACAGGAGGGAGGATGCGGGGTTGCACGGCTCTCAGAGTTTCTGGTCAGGGCGTGGGGAGGCCCAGCGAATGGGGTAGCGGGTCCCAGAGTACCTCTTGCAGGGGTCCGGGGGGGTGCTGATCGTGGGTCTCAGCGCAGCTCTTCCGTAGGTCCGGGCGGGTGCCCTATTTTTACTTCTATAGAACACTTGTCTCACTACCTTTCATAAAATTTTAGAAATATTTTTAAAGGCTTATTATATTGCCATTTTCTAACTTTACTCAGACCCTATCATTCACTTTGTACATAATATCAGAATTTGGTTATTGTCTGACTTCCTTCTATTAGAGTTTGTTTAGGCCTTATGATGTTCTTAGCTATTTTGCTATTTCTTATTTCCTGATTATAATATGATAAGGCATAAGAGAGTAATAACCTATCCCTTTAAGCATTAAAAATAGCTGCTTTTGCCTTGATTACTCTGCAAGTAATATGACTGAAGTAAGTATTTCACCTCATTCAGTTTGTATTATAGTACTTCACATTCGGCTAGACAGCTATACTTTTAAGTCATGCAACTTTGTGTGTAAGAAGTTTTAGGTTTTTGTGAACATTTATTAACTTACGGAGGCTTGATATAAGGCATCATCTCTTATCATATAGAGCAATACCTTCCCATTGCTCTTTTCTTTTCAACTTCTTTTGTTTAAAGTTTTAAGAGAAGATTTTAGTTCAGATTTATATAAGAAAAAATTTGAGAACAAAAAGAAAAAAACAAAATGAGAAGTAGAGTATAAGTAGTATTTAAGTATTTAGTATTCTGATCCATGCACACATCTTTGCTACTGAACCACAGACACTGCGATCCAAAGACTGACAGGCATTCATTGCACTCAGTTATGTGCAGACTTGTTACATCTTCCTTCCCTCTGCTTGTGCACACCTACCCTCACCAGCTGTCAAACTATCGTGGTTGATAGCAGCATCTAGGGGGCACTATAAGGAGGAATCTGCCTAATTCTTTTTCTCCCCAGCAGCAGGTTTCTCCTGCCTAAGAGATTTGCTCTAGGATGGTCATTTCTTATCTTCTGTCTTATACTTAATACTTCACTAATTGGCTCTGATTAATTTTTCTTTGTATCTTTGTGCTTCCAAAAGTGACTGGTAATTGACTGTTAGTGATCTTCATTGGGTTCCTTTTCTTTAAAATTATTAGTATAAACTGTATCAGACTAGTTTTGTGTGTGTGTGTGCGTCACAACAGTTTCTTTTATTTGTAAATGTACAGTATTTCAGTTATGTTAAGGGTTGTGTGGCTACCTTGAAAAACAAAACTCTTCGTAGGAAAAAATGGTCCCTGAGTTCCAAACAACCATGTCTGTTAAGTAAGCATTTAGGGCAACTGATTTGTAAGTCAGGAACTGCCTTCCTTCATAAAATTAGGCAGCTTTCAACCACCTGTCACTTTCTCTTTATTTTTTTAAGCATTAAAGGATATATTCAGACTTTTTTCCCATTATTTCTTACTTTTTTGGTATATATGTATAAATGATTTTTCATATAGCTTATTATAGGAAGGTATAGGAGAAAATTAAAGATAGTCCCAAAAAGGGGAGTGTGATTTTACAGAGAAGAGGGAACGTGAGAAGGAGTGTGCATTGTTTCTTGTAGTCTGTTTTTCATAGTCTGTTTCAGACACGTGAATAGAGACTGACTTTCACTAAAGTGGACATAAGTAGAGCCATAGATAGAATTAGAGAAAGAAATCAAAAAATCAAGAATCAGGAAGAAACTGAAAATGAGTTGGGGGGAAAACCTCCTGAATTCAACAATGGGGGGAAAAAACAGATGGAGGTAAGAAGCAAAATGACAAAAGGAAAATTATTTAGCTGGGAAATAAGGAAAGGAAAGTTCATTTTTGTGATGTTAAACTCTCTTAATTAAGCAAGACTTGCAATTCTAATTTAATCTGGATTATGTCACATGTATGCCTTATTTCTAAAAGTGAGCATTCCCACCTTGAGTTAGTTGTAGAGAGGTGGTGAGATGTACTTAAAATCAGATACTCTTATTTAAACCAATTCATTTCTTTAGCTATCTTCGATAGTTGTCTTCCTGTCTCTTAATAGGGAATAATGGAATGTTGTAGGAAAGAAGCTTAATACAGCATCCATTCAGGGTGGAGCCAAGCTGAAAATTGTGCTTTAAGGGTTGGGAGGCTGTATGTGTTGGTCCCTGATGCTGAAATACTTGATGAATAACAACCACCTACAGTCTGCTTTGAATACATTGGATTGAAACATAGAAATTTACAGCTAGAATTTATATGTACTGATTTTTTTTTTTTTTTTGACCAAGATTTCTATAATTTCATTAATATAACTTGGATTGTTTTACCTGATCTACAGTGTGACTGGGGGAATCCTCCAGAGAACAAATGCACAGGTGCCATTAATTGTGTTCCTTCTCATGCCAGCTTCCCTCATTCTACTCTGGGCTCCCAGTACTATACCACTGAAGCTTTTAAAAAGTTCCTCTGACATGAATCCTTGTCATCTCTCTCCTGATAAATTGAAAGTAGTTGATCTCATCAGTTTATTTTTGTTTTTGTTTTATTGATTATATGATCTCATGTTTAAAATGTCAGATTCACAAATGCTAGTTTGGGACTCATTTTTAAGTTTGAACTTTTAAATGTTACTTTTTAGTAATGGAGTTTGCCCTCCTCATTTCTTATTTAGGTAAAATTTTTTGTTGTTGTTGTTTGTTTTTTTTAATAGAGACAGAGTCTCACTTTATCACCCTCAGTAGAGTGCAATGCCATCACAGCTCACAGCAACCTCCAACTCCTAGGTTTTTTAGGTGATTATCTTGCCTCAGCCTCCCCAGTAGCTGGGACTACAGGCATCTGCCACAACGCCCAGCTATTTTTTTGTTGCAGTTTGGCTGGGGCTGGGTTTGAATCCACCACCCTCGATATATAGGGCCGGTGCCCTACTCACTGAGCCACAGGCGCTGCCCTGGGTAAAATGTTATTAAAGATAGCCATAAAGTGCTAAAATTTCATTAGTGATTGGAATATGCTAATTTCCCAAATATGTCAGTTACACATATTCCATTCCCCTGATGGTTCTCAACCCTGGCTGCATAGAAGAATCTCTTGTGGAAGCTCTGAAAATACTAATACCTAAATGTTCCTCCACACTGATAGCACCATGAGGGGATGGCTATTAGATGATTTTTGTTTTTGTGGTCTTTGTTTTTTGTTTTTAAGCTTCTCGGGTGATTTTAACATACAGCTAGACTTGAAACCTTCTTGTTAAAAAAAACTAGCATATCTAATAATTAGAAGATCTTGTCAGATTTTGAAGATTTACAGAAATTTCTGTAGAAATTATTTCAAATGATTTCTTGTTACCTCTGAGCTACTCCATTCTCTAAGCTCTGTGATTATTAATATAGTTCCCTACCAACCAGGACTAGTTGGATGACTATTCTGTTTCCCGGAGTTATAATAGATGATAAAGAGCTTACCCTATTTCAGCCAGCTGTGTTTTGAAAATCCTTTCAGAAGGAAAGTCTCAGAATGGCAAATCTTCAAAATTTAAAAAAAAAAAAAAAAGTCTACTTGGAAACGAAGACAGAAGGGGTGTTATTGAGGTTTGCAAAATGAGGTTAATGTTTATATTTGTAATGGGATACAAGTATAATGTAGTTACGGGAGCTTTCAAATAATTCTTTATACTCCCACTATATTCTGGGAATCATAGAAAATGAGAAAAATATATATATATCTTAAGTTGCTGTGGTCATAGTAAAGCAAGTGTAAAGTAACCTTAAATTTGTTGTAATAGAGAAGAATATCAGCTCTATTTAAATTTAAAAAAAAAATTTTAAACCAAAAAACATTTAAAAGCAGTAGTTTATAGTTGACATACAAATTGCTTAAAGTTTTTTAAAGTGTAATCCTAAAACTACCTTTGTTGCACCAGTGCACCAGTGTTTGGGAACCATGCCCTAAATTCTGCAGCTTATTTATAAAGGCTAATTTTTCCATTTAAGGGGTAGTGTCAGTGTATTAATGTATACCTATGAAATAAAAATTAAAGTTAAATTTATTCTTTCATGTCAGCAAGCAGATCTGATATCATTAGGAAAAGTTGTGTTGGCTTTGGCTTGCAACTCTTTGGCAGGAATTCAGCGAGAGAATTTACAGAAAGCCATGGAACTGGTGACAATCAACTATTCCTCTGACCTGAAGAATCTGATTTTGTAAGTTTTAATCTATGATAAAATGTATATATTTTTTTAAGTTTGGGTATGCTTATTTTCATAAGGAGCCTTTTAGCAGTGGTTCTATTTTTAGTTCCTTTTATTTAAAATCAAGCAAAATAAAAAACTTTTAATTTCTTTATTTTTATTGTTAAATATGTATATATTTAGAATAAATTACTAAATTGATGTGTTTAAATTAGTTATTGATATAAACAGTTGGTCAAAGGACATCCTGTAGAGCTGTGTTGGTATCCACTAGCTACTTGTGACCTTTTAAATTGATAATAATTAAAATTTAAAATTCAGTTCTTTAATTGTGTTATCCAAATTTCAAGAGCTCAGCAGCCAGCCACATGTAGCTACTGGCTAACGTAATTAGACAGCACTGATATAGAACGTTTCTATCACTGCAGAGTTCTTTTTTGGATAGTGCTACTCTAGGGAGTGTAAAAACCATCGTGAATAAGCTTCAGATGTAATCCAGTTGCATCCTCTATGGCCAAAACACCCATTCTGGAAAGCATGTGTGTAGAGGGCCACTTACTTATGCGCCAATATCTTTGCTCCAGAGAATCCTTGAATGAGCTTGAAGTGAATTTGATTTAGGAGAAACCCATTGTGTACTATTGTCACCGCAGAATGACTTCCCCCCAAGATACATCTACTATTGAGAGATGCCAGAGGCAACCACCACTTTTATTATAATTATAAGTTATATTAGAGAAGAGATGCTAGGAAGTCTTGAAATTTTCCCTAGTATATTCTAGAAGTAATTAGAACTTACTGATCCTAATCAACAGTCTCTTTTAGCTTACAGCTATCCCTTCTGATCTTTCTGTGTAGCCCTGGATGATCCAGTTTCTTTTTGGACCAGCCCTGGGGTATGAAATTGGGGGATGGAGGATGGGGCTGCCCACCTGATCTTTGTTACACTGGCCTAAATGTCCTGCTTGTGACAGAGCATTAGAAGCCCGTGATTGTCTGGATCCTGTTAATAATTAAGATTATTTATCTTTTAAATAAAAATATTTGTTTTATATATGAATCACACACAATGTCTCAAATAATCCTAAGTTATAATGTCTAAATTATTTTTTCTAAAAATGTGGGAGTAGAGGGTATAAACACAACAAATTGGCCATATGTTAATAATTATTCAAACTAGAGGTTCACAGTATTACTATTCTCTCTAATTTTACAAATATTTGAAATTTTTCCTTAATAAAAAACGAATTAACACAAGGCACACTTTAATAATAATCACAAACTAAAATTTATGGAACAATAAACCATGTATCAGGTATTTACAAACTACTTAACATGAACTAATTAATTTAATTATCCCAATAAGCCTATATAAAATAGGCTATTATCAACATCATTTTAGAGATGACAACACTTAAACGAGAGGTAAAATAACTTGCCAAAGTCATATAGCTTGTAATTACTTTAAATATGGCTAATAAAAATATATGAGTAATTATTGATGAATAGCTGCGACATGGATTATTCACATGGGTGTAACTATTCATTTATTCAACAAAAGAATGCCTGCTATGTGCCAGATGCTAAGGAGACTTTGCACAAGATGAACAAAATTCCTATCTTCTGGAGTTCACATCCTAATGGAGAAGAAAGAGTTAATAAACATACAATAAACAAATGAGGTATTTTCAGATAGCAATCTATAAAGAGCATAAGAGAATTATAAGCAAAAGAATGAAAGAATAGGAGGCTGCTTTCTCATGAAAGTCAGAGAATGGCTTCCCTATAGAATAAATAGTAATAGAAGATGGAGAATCTTTGTATTCTAAGTTACTCGTGGGGTACTATTTTCTGCCTTCATTATAATGACAGAAATTGAACTGGTGTCTTCTGATTTGTGTTAAAGCATGAAGATTTCTCAGAAGTGAATGTATGATAACTGGTAGATAAAGTTGCAGAGTACAACTTCTAAAAACCTGGGCTCCTTCAGGTTAGCAAAACTGAAGACTCAGTTTTAGTTTCACAAATTATCTTTGAGGAGCAACAGGAAAAGCTACCTACCCCACAATCCACCCCCTATTTTACTGCTTTCAAAAAGTTTGTAACAAGCTTTTCAACCAGCAACATTGTGAAGAAGGATTTGAGACTGGAAATGGCTAAGTGTAACCCTACTCAACTTTGCTTTCTCATTTCCGTAATAGTAAAAATGTACAGAAAAGACATGTTTACAGTTTCTCCATTGGTTCTTAAATTTTTCCAAAAGAAATACTATGTAATATTTAAGCATAAAAATGACTTGCATGAAAAGATGTTTTCCAAATTGTATACATTAAGATGATGGCAGCAGCAACAGCTGTGTATTTGTGGGTTGTTTTTAAAATTGCATATTGGACATTCAAGTGATTCTTTTATTTTGGTTAGGTATTTATTGACTGACCAAAACAGGATGCGAAGTGTAAATGACATCATGCCCATGATTGGTGCTCGATTTTATACTCAATTGGATGCTGCTCAAATGAGAAATGATGTCATAGAGGAAGACCTTGCCAAGGTAAAAGTGTGGTTAATAAATGTATCTGTGTGTGTACTGCACTTGCATCTGAGTGTATAAACAGATGTAAAATAAACATTGTGCTGCATGTAGTGCCCACTTTGCTACGATTGCAGATACTTCCAAACAGTGTTTAGTGTTTAATTTCTTAAGTCCTCTGCTCATTAGTTCTTTTCATTAATAGCTTTGCTGTAGTCATTTGACAAATAATTTTTCATGGAGTTACTTTAAGAACTCCTAAAAGTGGTCAGCTCCATAATCTTCTTGAGTACTATTGTGTATTATTAAACAAAGTGAACTAAATGTATTTAAAAGTAGAATCAAAAGGTAGGAATGCCAGGGTTTATAAATATTTAAAGGTAATATTGGTACAGGATACCAGTGTATTTTAGCTTTTATATTTAGTTATCTAGAACATTAACATTCTCTCTTTTTAAAATGTTTTATAGGAGGTTCAAAATGGAAGACTGTTTAGGCTTCTAGCAAAATTGGGAACAATCAATGAGAGGCCGGAGTAAGGATCTACAGTATTTTATAATATGTTTTCAATCAAGGGCACTCTTTTGCATAAGGACAATGAGTGTACATTATTCTTACTGGTTGGTTATATTTGGATAAAGAGAAAATCCTCTGAGATGACACAGAGTCCTATGTCTTGGTTTTTTTAAAAAATGTTTAGCTAATGACTCATCTCTTTCCTCAACACACACACCATATGCACACTCTGTCACATACATTCTACCCCATAACTTACAAATTGTGAGTTAAATCTGTCTTCATTGTTGACATATTATTGACTAGATAAATATTGTTTATAGCTGTACTGGGTTTTGTTTTCTTGGAGTTAATAATTATGTTACATAGAAAACAGGGCAACGCCTGTGGCTCAAGGAGTAGGGTGCCAGCCCCATATAGCGGGGATGGCAGGTTCAAGCCTGGCCCCAGCGAAACTGCAAAGAAAAGCAAATGAAAACACATTTACTTTCCATACTGTCTGCCAGAGTTACAAAAACGTTTTCTGTAGGGTCAAAAATAGGTCTGTGAAACGTACCTCAATATCAAGAGATTTTAAAATCCACATGGAAGGAAACAAATGAAGCCCTCCCAGGAAAAATGATAAGCCAAGCAAGTTGAAATTTGCATGGGTAAATCAGAAAGGATGCTGTCAATTGTGTTTCTTGGAAGTGAAATAATGGACCATAACACTGTCTCAAAACATTCGTAGTGACCCATAGAACCCTTTCAGTTCCTTTTTTCCCTTGCCCCCTTAAAGAAATTAACCCTGGAGATTTCTGCCCTTCTGCCCTAACTGGGCTGGTTGCACTTTAAGCCCACACACACTTCAGACCTAGAACTTCTCTTCACTGTTATTCTGGGAATTCTCATTTTCTCTTTGGATACCCTGTTTACTCTTGGTTTTTTTTTTTGTTTGTTTGTTTTTTTGAGACAGAGTCTCACTATGTCACCCTTGGTAGACTGCCATGGCATCACAGCTCATGGCGACCTCGAACTCTTGGGCTTAAGCAAATTCTCTTGCCTCAGTCTCCCAAGTAGCTGGCTGGGACTACAGGCGCCCACCACAATGCCTGGCAGTTTTTTTGTTGTAGTTGTCATTGTTGTTTTTAGCAGGCCCCGGGCCAGGTTGGAACCTGCCAGCCTCAGTGTATGTGGGCAGTGCCCTAACACTTAGCTGTGGACGCTGAGCCCTCTGGTTTATTATTTTAATGGAGCACATCCTCCTGTGGCTTCCTGAGAAGGGAGTTTTCCAGTCTTGCAAGTCTGAAAGTGTCTTTGTTCTACTTTAACACATTACTGATAGTATGGCTGTGTACAAAATTCTAGAGTGTCCTCAGAAAATTCTTCTTACTAATTACAACTTTTGAATAGGTTAAAATGAACAAAGTTGTTATAAAATAGAAAAAGTTTAAAGTGAAAAGTATAGTCTCTTTCATAACTGGTATTCCCAATACCTCCACTTTCCCTCATTATTCTTTAGTTTTAGTTTCTTGTATACACTTACAGTTACAAATACAAGTGTGTATATTCCATAGTTACAAATACCAGTGTATATATTCAAATACAATGATATGTTCTTATTCTCCTTTTTTAAATATATGAAAATTATAAATCATACACAATGTTCTCTATCCTGCTTTTTCTCATGATGAACATTTTGGAAATTTAACAGAGAAATTGAAACCTAGAGAGGTTAAATAACTTGTCCAAGGTCACATCATTAGTTAGTATATGACCCAGGATTCAAATCTTACTGTGGTCTGTACCCTTAATCATTATGCTATATTTCCCATACTTTATGGCCCATTAATAGTTTTGTTTTGTTTTTTTGTTTGTTTGTTTGTTTTTGAGACAGCCTCAAGCTGTCGCCCTGGGTAGAGTGCTGTGGCATCACAACTCACAGTAACCTCCAACTCCTGGCTTAAGCGATTATCTTGCCTCTGCTTCCCACGTAGCTGGGACTGTAGGCGTCTGCCACAATGCACAGCTATTTTTTTTGTTTTGGGGTTTTTTGGGTTTTTTTGGTTGCAGTTGTCATTGTTTTTTGGCGAGCCCAGGCTGGATTAGAACCCGCCAGCTCAGATGTATGTGGCTGGCGCTTTAGCTGCTTGAGCTGCTGGTGCCTTAGCTGCTTGAGCTACAAGTGCCGAGCCCCAGTAATAGTTTATAAGCACAATTTTTATTTACTAGGTCAGTGATGATGTCACTATAATTTTGTAGCTATTACAGAAGAGTTTACCAATGTATAATTTATAAGAGTACCTTATGAATAATAGTTTCTTTAAACATTTTTTAAACATAGATGAGAAATTGAATTTCAGTGCAGTTTTATTTTCTATCTCCCCTTTTTCTCCTCTGCATTTTCTCTTCTCAAGACAGGTTTCACTCTCTGTCACCCCAGGCTGAAGTGTAGTAGCTTGAACATAGTTCACTGCAGCCTCCAACACCTGGGCTCAAGGGATCCTTCCACATCAGTCTCTGGAGTAGGTAGGGTGACAGGCACACCTCACCCAGTTGAGCTAACTTCTGTATGTGTTGTATGTAGAGATGGGATTGCTGTCCAGCCTCCCAAAGTGCTGGGATTACAGGCATGAGCCACCATGCCTGGCTTAGTATTTATTTTTAATGAGCATATTTGAGTAACTTTCCTATATTTTTGATCCATTTCTATTTTCCTTTTCTGTTTGTTCATACCATTTGCCCATTTGTTTTTTTAGGTGTGGATTGCTTGTTGATGTATAGGACCTAGAAAGATTCACTCTTTGTGTGTGTTTTTTAAACTGGTCATTTTTCTTTTGACCCTGCTCATATTTTTTTCCCCATGCAGACAATTACATATGTAGTTTAATTGAGCAAACTTCTTTTATGCGTCTGCATTTTGAGTTACCTTTAAAATTTTATGTTCCAAGATTATGAAGTAATTATCTTATGGTTTCTTCTAGAACATTGCTGGCTTCATTTCTTCATATTTAAAATTTTTTATAGACTTAGACATTATATAAGGTGTAAGATATAAATTCAGCTTTTCCCCCAGAAAACTACGTTAGTAACCTAAAGGCTACATATCGAATAGTGTGACTTTTCCCCACTGATTTGAAGCTGCACTTCTTCTATACTATTTCAGTGATTGAAGTTTTAAAATCCAGTAGTATGTGTTCTTTCTTGTGTTATTTTGTTGTTTTATCCAGTAAACTTAGGAATTATTCTTTAGGTCTTGAATTATCTTAATGTAGATCATGGTATGTCATTTCATTTGTTGATGTCTGCTTTATACTTTCCATTAATATTTAAGTTCTTTACAAAGTTATAGAATACTGAAACATACTGAGTTTATTCTTAGGCTTTACGTTTTGTCTTGCTGCTAGTTATAAATGTGGAACTTCCCTCCCCCATTTTGTCTTCTTGCTGCTTGTTATTAATTTTGTTCTCTGATACCTTATTGCTTGTATAGTTTTTCAATCTCTTAGATTTCCTGTGTGTTTAGTCAGTTCATCTGTAAATAGTAATAGTTACATTTTCTCCATTCCAGTTTCTATAGTTTTAATTTATTTCTCTCGAGTGACTGTATTAGTTGGTATTTCCAATAAATAGGTAAATAGTAGTAATTATAGTTTCGTACAGAATTTGTTTCGTTGTCCCATTGTCTGTTAACCTCCAGATAGATTCAAAGCCATTTTCTTAACAAATCCCTCCCTTTCCCTCATCTTTTTCACTGATGTTCAGAAATTTTCAACAATCTGTCTTACAGGGTTTTGATTCATAATGATGAATCAATAGGTGACCCTTTTTAGTCTTGGAAATTTGAAGTTCTTCAGTTGTGGGAAATGTGTCTTCATTGTTTCTTTAGTAACTTCTCTTTTCTGAAATTCCCATTTCTCAGTTGTTATGCAATTCATTTTCTAATATTCTCTTCACCTATTTCCTGTCTCTTAACCTTTTTGTTCCACTTTCTAGGCACGTTTAGTTTTCTAAAATTAAAGTTTTTTGTAATCCTTACTTGAATTTTTAAAATCCTGCTATCGTGTTTTTAATTTGTAAGAACTTTCTATTCTCTGAATGTTTGTCTTGACTACATAATTCTTGTTTCTCTGAGGCTATCAATTATAGATTTTTTTTGGTGTTTTTTTTTTTTTTCCACCTTTGTTTAGTTTTAAGTTCTGTTCTCTGCAGTATCCATGGGAAGCAAGCGTTTGCTTTGTTTTGTTTTATTTCCTTTTCAAAAGATTTCTGATCCTTGGCTGGGTGCCTGTAGCACAGTGGTTATGGCGCCAGTCACATACACCGAGGCTGGCAGGTTCAGACCCAGCCCGGGCCAGCTAAACAACAATAACAAAAAATAGCTGGGCATTGTGGAGGGCGCCTGTAGTCCCAGCTACTTGGGAGGCTGAGGCAAAAGAATCTCTCAAGCCCAAGAGTTTGAGGTTTCTGTGAGCTTTGACAGCCCAGCTCTCCACCAAGGGCAGCATAATGAGACCCTGTCTCAAAAATAAAAAAGATTTCTGATCCTTGGCTGTCCATTCATATTGAGTTCTTAGGCTCAGCACCCATAGCACAGTGGTTACGCTGCCAGCCACATACAGGCTGATAGGTTTGAAACCGGCCTAGGCCAGCTAAACAACGACAACTGCAACAAGCAGCTAAACAACAATGACAACTGCAACAAGAAATAGCCAGGTGTTGTGGCGGGCACCTATAGTCCCATCTACTTGGGAGGCTAAGGCAAGAGAATCGCTTAAGCCCAAGAGTTCAAGGTTGCTGTGACCTGTGATGCCACGGTACTCTACCAAGGGCAACATAGTGAGACTCTGTCTCAAAAAAAAAAAAAAAAAATTGAGTTCTTAGGCTCGGTACCCATTGTTCAGTGGTTAGGGCACCAGCCACATGCACTGGAGCTGATGGCTTTGAACCCAGCCGGGGTTCAAACAATGACAAAAAATGACAAAAAACAACAATGACAAGAATAACAAAAAAATAGCCAGGCATTGTGGCAGGCATCTGTAGCCCTAGCTACTGGGAGGCTGAGGCAAAAGAATCACTTAAGCCCCAAGAGTTTGAGATTGCTGTGAGCTGTGATGCCCCGGCACTCTACCAAGGGTGACGTAGTGAGACTCTGTCTCAAAAAAAAAAAGAGAGAATGAGTTCCTACAAGACTAGTGGTAGGAAGGCTGGTGGGAAGCTCTGTGTGGGCATAGAGATTGTAGGGAGCTTTTCTGTGTGATAAAGCACTGAGATAGTGTTATGTAGGATTTCTGTTTGTTTTGGGTGGCCTCTGAATGACATTTCTCATGGGCAGGAGAGCATCCCTCAAAGAGAATCTTCCAGCCTACTTCCTGTGGTATAAGCCTGACAGCCAAGCTTTAGGAGCCAGGAGGGAGCAGTGCTTTTGTTGAATAGTGTCTCATCCACCACCGCTCTTTCTGGCCTGGCATCCGTGAGACTAGAACTTCTCTGATCTACCCTTTCTGGAGAGTAAAACTCCAGATTTCTGCCAGTCAGAGGTGGGGGCAGAGTTTAGAGATAGGTTATCTGTTTGCTGTTTGTGGCACCTTTTCTCAATTCTGTCTTCATCTCTATCCACAACTATACCGTAGTTCTTGATGGCTTCAGTGTCTTTTGAGTCTCACCAGAGCGGCTTACTTCTCGTGGGCATTAGGGTTCAGCGTCATCAGGCCTGCTAAGTCCTCCCACTTGCCCATCTGTTTTCTGCCTTCCAAACTTTCAGAAATATTTCTTATTCACTGTTGTTGCTTCTTCAGATCTCTTTGTCCCTGGGTTGATTTGTACTCTTTTAAGACATTCACTGTCAATTTGGTGGGCTTTTGAAAGGGAGCAGAGATAAATGGATATATTTAATCTGCATTTTAATTGGAAGTCATCAGAGTGACCTCTGTAGAACTCATATAATATTATGTTAAAATCATGTGGTGAGTTTCTTCCATGGTTCTTAGGAAAAAAGACCCAGTCTTTAAAACATGATCGAAGGCTGCATAGTCTGGTCCTTACCTCCTCCTTATCTTTGCTTCATATCTGCCTTATTTTTTCTTAGTTTTCTCCTCCCCCTCTTGCTTTCTGTCATTCTTCCTCCTCCCTTCTCTCTGTCCCACTCATTCCCCTGTCCCTCCCTGCCGCCCCTGGTACTCTTTCTCTCTCCCACCCCTATCCAGACACACTGACCTAACTTAGGTTTCTTCAAGCTCCATACTGTCCTTTACCAAATACCGATCCCTCTGCCTAAAGAGCATCCTTCCTCTGGAAAACTTTCCTTGTCCTCTCAGATGAGTTCATGTTTCTGTTCTCAGTAATATCCCTTTTTAAAAAATAGCATTATGCAAATATGCAATTATAATTTTTTTGATTATTTGAATAACATCTGGACACTGTGTTCCTAAGGTCACTGAAAACTAACAGTGGTTGTGTGGTTCTCCACTTCTCTACTGGCTTTCAGATGCAATGGTAGAAAACCGAAATCTGCTTCCTTTTTGTTTTGTAAACATTTTTCTATTTTATGCTTATTAATGAAGTGGATGACATGTTTTACTATCCCTCTCTACTGTCACCTACAGGGTGAGAGAAACAAAAAAGTACTCTTATAACCTTCATTTAAAGATAATCTAGCAGTGTTTTTCTTTTTTTCTTGTCCATTTTATATAATGGTAGGGGCAAGAGAGTAGAAAATTGAAAACTAGAATTCATATACTTTCATGTTCCATTAGATATTTTTTAATATTATACAAAAACCTCTAATTTCTTATTTATTGGGAAAAATACTTTATTTTTTTCATTCTGAAACTTATTTTTTGTCTGAAAAATACAGCCATGTAGCATACAATGTTAGTTACTGAGGTGTAAAATATTAACTTCCCCCCAGGTTTCAAAAGGATCCCACTTGGTCAGAGACTGGAGACCGTTATCTGTTAAAACTATTTAGGGATCATCTTTTTCATCAGGTGACAGAAGCGGGTGCTCCCTGGATTGACCTCAGTCATATCATTTCTTGTCTTAACAAGGTAATTTGTATCTGGATTTTTAAGATTGTAATGATACCTACAATTTGTAGAGATGCATCTTCTACAAATAGTAGGAGACTTTTAAGGATAATCAGGATGCCCTCTTACTGTAAAGTATTCATAACATTTTTAAGAATAGAATTTTTTTAATACCTGTATGAATAATTAAAAAAATTCTTTTTGGATCTAGTAATGATAAAGTATCACAAAATGACTGCCTTCCCCACTTTATGCTGTTATACTGTATTTTATTTAGATTATAAGACGATGAGTGGTAAAAGCAGAAAAGTGATTTTTTGTGTTAACTATATTTTTAAAAATTAACTTCCTTTTTTCTAAGTCCACTTTGAGTTGTATTAGCAGTTATCAATTTATTTATGTTAACTAAAGGTGTTATAATTAAGTGTAATAAAAGCACAATACTAGTAGCAACCATAGGTCTAGCTATTGTAAATGGTGAATTAGGTGATTAGATGACTTAAATAATGATGTGTCATAAATTTATTAAGTTGTAAGCTTTATATTTTGAAAAGGCTAGGAGAGATAAAATTTAGAAAAGAAGGAACTTATTTTCCTTAGGAATCACTTGGAATTATGGAGTATAGAATTGATCTCCAGAAATAAATCTTAGTCATTGTATAGGCTTTTGTTTAAACCAGAAGTTGGCAAACCATGGCCTGTGGGCCAGGTCCATTCTATGGCCTGGTTTTGTATAGCCAGCAAGCTAAGAATAGTTTTGCTTTTTTTTTTTTTTTTTCCTTAAGAGACAGGTTTTGAGGTTCCCTGCAACCTCAAACACCTGGCCCAGGTCAGGTGATCTTCCTGCCTTGGCCTCCCAGAGTGCTGGGATTATAGATAGGCATGAGCCATCACACCTGGCCCACTTTTAAATTTTTTTAAGAATTGTAAAATCACCAAGCTATAAACAAAGAATGTGTGACAGAGGTAGTATATGGCCCCTGAAACCTAAAACATTTACTATCTGGCCCTTTATAGAAAATATTTGCTGACTCGTGATCTAAACTGTCCTAAATTGTAAGTACCAGAGGAGAAAATACCTACTATAGCACATGATACAGAACTGTTAATGTAAAATACAGTTGCCCTTCCGTGTTTTAAGCACTACCTTGCCTTTTTATATTTATATAAAAAGTTTATATTTACTTAAAACTCTTTAGAGAATATTGTCAGTAACTTACATTTGTAGCACAAAACTATTGAACTAATCCATTCTGATTTATATATTCATTTCCCCCTATTTCTCTTAGGGGAAAAACCTTTTTTTTTTTTTTTTTTTTTTTTTTTTTTTTTTTTTGAGATAGAGTCTCACTTTCTTGCCCCAGGAAAATGCCCTGAAGTCATACCTCACAGCTCTTGGGCTCAAGCTATCCTCTTACCTTAGCCTCCCAAGTAACTGGGACTAAAGGCACCCACCACAATGCCAGGCTATTTTTTTGGAGATGGGGTCTCACCCTTCCTCAGGCTGATCTTGAACCCCGTGAGCTCAAGCGATCCATCTGCCTTGGCCTCCCAGAGTGCTGGGATTACAGGCATGAGCCACCATGTCTGGCATGAAAAACCTTTTCTTAAGAGCAATGAGTAGAGGATAATTCTATCAGATTTTAAAACATAGGGGAGTGTTCATACCATCAGAGTATCAGTAATTAAAGATAAGTAGAACTAATATAAACATTTAACAGTGGATCCTATGGAATAAGTATAAGTACATACAGTTACCCTAAGCAAAGGTTATTTAATGAATATTAGAATAATTGAAAATTTGAAGAAAATTCTATTTCATATAAAATAGCTAGTAGTAAATAACATTTATCCCAAATCTGGAGTGTGACAATA
This sequence comes from Loris lydekkerianus, assembly GCA_963574355.1. Classification (NCBI taxonomy): domain Eukaryota; kingdom Metazoa; phylum Chordata; class Mammalia; order Primates; family Lorisidae; genus Loris; species Loris lydekkerianus. The sequence goes on along the minus strand of CAUYPK010124975.1, from coordinate 3,656 downwards.
GTCTCTTAAGTTTGAAAAGAATATAATAATTAAAGGAGGAGGATGGCCATATTTATTACATAAAAACTAAGATTTTATGTAAGTTTATTTTGATGGAAAGGATGGCAGAAATTAACTGGTAAGATAATTTGAGTATTTGAGCTTTCAGTGAGTTTTAAACGTATTTTAATGTATCATTTAATGAAAGAAAAAAAACCTGTGTTAAACTATCAAAAATAAAGTGAAAACTATAACAAGCCAAGTTATTTGGCAAAGGATTAGTATTTCTGCTTTATAAAGATATCACTAAAATATTAGTGCCAGACCCCAATAGATAAGTAAGTAAAAACCAAAAACTAGCATTCTCACAAGCAAAATATCGAAAGCAAATGTATGAAAAAAGTTTAATAATAATTAATTAAAAATGTAGATTAAAATAGTAAGTTACTCATTTGATATGGGGGCTGCTGTTAAATTGTTACAACTTATAAATCAATGGTGTCTAATTGATATCCTTTGGAAAACAATTTGGCTGGCTAACAGTATGTGACCAAGCTTTGAAATCACTCCTGCTTTACATTTTATGATTTAGACTTTTTAAGTATTTTTCCTAAGGAAAACTCTTAATACAGTAAGACCTCCATAATTAACCACCACCTCCCTCAGTTGACCTAATTTTCTTAGACTGGACAAGCACCACATGTATAGATCAGGACAGTAGGCCTACTTCCTTTTGTTGACCATCTCCATATGTTGACCAGTTTAGTTCCTTGGCTGATCAACTTACAGAGGTTCTACTGTACTGCCTACAGAAGAAAAAAAATTAAATAGATGAATATGTTCATTACTCTGTAATTCGTGATACAAAAATGGGAGGCTGTTGAGAGAGTGACCACAGAATGTCACCTAGGTGGAGTATATTGCAAACAGATGTTAAGCATGAGGGTAGATAAGACATATAGGGCACTGTGGTTTTGAAAAACATGAGTTAAAATTGTGTGCATACCGATTAGTGATGTTAAAATACTTCTGAATATTGAAAGGGAACATGATACATTTTTTAAATATTTCCTTTTTGATTATTACAAATGTCTTTTAATGAAGTAGGTTCTTTTCCACATAGTGTGAACTTCATATTTTGCATATATATCTGTTTCAGCTAGATGCTGGTGTGCCAGAAAAAATAAGCTTGATTTCCAGAGATGAGAAGAGTGTACTTGTGGTGACTTACAGTGACTTAAAGCGTTGCTTCGAAAATACTTTTCAAGAACTGATAGCAGCTGCAAATGGTCAGTTGTAGTATTTGCTAAAAAAGCACGTAAGACATGGCTGAGGAACTTAACCAATAGCAAATTGCACTACAGCTGAACTGTTTCATCATCTCATTTCACATTTGGGAAACAAACGGGGGATGAGCAAAGCTGCTTTTGCACTTCAGTCAGGTACACTGTTACTTGAAAGGAAGAATGTTTCACTTATCCAAGCGCTATGGCTGCCATTGGAGGCTACATCTGTGAAGAATTTATTCTAAATTAAGGAACACCATCAGGTGAATGATGTTCCCTGATTTGTTTTTTCCACTTGTATATGCACTAATTTTAATTTTTTAAAGACTTTTTTTCTGATCTTTGAACTTTTGCCACATTGTATACTTATTAAGGGAAGTTATTTGCAAGGACATTTTTGGGAAACAATGCTGGGCAGCTTTTTTGCCATTGGGAGTTGCAAAATTTACTCTTTTGAGGATGGGTTGCCCTGAATAACATAATGGACCAGGTAAATAATTTCATAAAAGTGCAGTATAGTGCATAATTCTTGCAAGAGTATTGTATGCAAGCTCTGTGTGCCACCCACTGTTAGTTCAGACTGAGATTTGTGTTTTGTTTTGTTTTCAAGAATCTACAAAGAAATATCAGTGAATTGTTGGATATAAATTCCCCATTAGTTAACTTAAATCCTTTCTGAATAAACATTGGATAAACAGTTAACTGAAGGAGCACCATAGCTCTTTGCTCCAAATTGAACCAGAGCCTTTTTTTTAAGTTATTTGCCTGCTATTCAGATACATTTACATTTATGCACATTTTTAAATAGAAACTAATTACAATATGCCTGAAGTTTGGGACTGTTGTTACTTTAGATTCTTTCCAGTTTGCTTTTTCTTTTCTTTCTTTTTTTTTTTTTTGTTTTTTTTTTTTTTTTTGGTATAAAGTTCTGTTCTTTGAACCACAGCTTTATTATGGTCCTTTACACTGGATACAAACACAGAGACACTGTTCAGAAGAGGAACTAAAATCAGCAGTGGTCTGGTATCAAGAGCTTTCTGATGTTTTACAGCCTGAGTCTGGAGGGATAATGATCTGCTGTGCCTTTGCAGTCACTGCTTAGCCCAAAGTAATAGTACTTTTGATAATAACTCACTCTGTGGGACATTCCTGAATAAGTCCATCTTAAAAGTTTGGAATTTTTCTCCTTTTACCTTTCTTAATATTTGGACATGCAGTTGTCGCCAAACTTGGGTATTCATGGAATTTCTAGTTACCGAAATACCTATACTTTGATAATGAAGACTGCCAAATACATAGGAATTTTCTTTCTTAAAAAACAGTAATGAAGACTATATCTCCTTTCCCAGCACTGAATGTTTTGCTAGCACTGGGTGCTCACCATGCAACTATGAAGAAAATGTGGAAACTCAAAAGGTCAGGACTGACTCCCAAGCACTTGCGACTGATGTTACTGTCTTCAATTTTAATAACTACACATTTGTATATTTCAGAGAAGTTTTTAATATTTCTCTGTCCACTTTTTATAAGCTTTAAAATGATTTTCTCTGCCTTGAGATTTGCATCAAGAAAAAGCACCTCTCTTCACCTGAAAGCTTTGAAGACTAGAGACAGCTTTACACATTTTAACAAATGTATTTGAGTCCATGTTTGGTAGCATCAGTTGTTGAGTTAAAAAAGAAAATCAATTACTGCATTTGATCTGGATGGATTTTTAAAAGAACATAATGTTCCATATTCAAAGGATAATGATATTTGCCACCATAATGTTCTTTTTTTATGTAAAAGGACAAGAACTTGGAGACATTAACATGCAAAAGTCTTTTATCATTAGCTCATGTATTTGAGGAAGAGCAGCTGTCTTTTTATATGTTTTTTGACAAATCATATTGTAATTCTTTTGTACAAAAAAGAACTACTTGTATTCTAGAAGAAATATGAAATGCTTAATTTATAAGCGGGCTGGAGATTTTTTCCAATATTGTTTTCTTTGAAAATGAAAGGGGATCATCTATTTTAGTTTGGGGGCCTGGGAACTTTTTAAAAATTTAATTTGTGGACCAATGTTTTGTGAAAGCTAAAGAAGGACAGGGGTTAAATAGGGCTTGAATCTCTCGTTCTGTATAGACCAGCATATTTCCCTGCAAGGCAAGTTTACATCCAAACCTAAGAATGTTTGCATCACAAATGCTATAGCTTGCTTCAGCCCCTAGTTAACCTCAGGACTTGGTTTGCATATAAAAGATAGACAGCTGATATGTTTTCACCAGAAAAGTTGGTGTCAGGTAATGCATCTTTTTTTTTTTTTTTTTTTTTTTTTTTTTTTTTGGATTTAAATTTATTTTTAAAGGATTTTTTATTTGGCATGTTTTTAATAAAAACTGTTAAGGT
>CAUYPK010124974.1:0-10308 GCA_963574355.1 Loris lydekkerianus | reverse complement strand
CCCCGCCCCCACCGTGAGGCTGAAAAAAAAAAAAAAAAAAAAAAAAAAAAAAAAGGCAAAATAATAAATACTTTAGGTTTTGTGGGCCAAGAGGCAAAATTTGATATAAGTACTTAGATAATCATTTATGTGAAAATCCTTTTTAGTTCCTAGGTCTTAAAGAAAGATTTGGTTGGTTATAGTTTGTAGACCTCTAAAGCCTGGCATGAATTTTGGGTGTTACAGGCCTTGAAGTAGGGAAAAAGAAGGCATGGGCCAGATCATAAATGGGTTTGCAGTACACAGATCTGAAGTCTTAGGTTTGTTTCATTCTTTATCCAGTATCTAGTCAAATACTGTAGTGCTGGAATTCAGGATCATAAAGTTAAATGAATAAAACACAATGCTTTTCAGGGATTGATTGCAGTTGCATTGATTTTGTACTTCCTAAAAAACTGTCATCTTAACACATTAACTACTATGTGAGTTGTATTTAACTTATGCTACTTTTGAGACTGGGGCCTTGTAAATCATGTATAACTTGCGTATCTCTTGACCTAATAAAACACAGGAGCCTTAACCAAGGGAAAAATTTTTTTTTTTTTTTTTGCTAGTGTGGCAGAAGAGACTCTTCTTAATAAAGCTTTATAATTTTCCCATAATGTTTTTATATGTCTTATAAATAATATATGGCATATCTTATACTTCTATTGATATTATAAGTGCTATTTTAATTTAGGTTTTTTTTAGTCTGGCATATGTCTCTCTCTCATGTGCTATGTGTCTCATTCCTCCCCCCCCCCCCCTTAGATAAACAGAGCAAAATAAATCGTCTTATTTTTTAAATTTCGGGTTAATATGACAGTACATGAGATTAGGTTACATTATTTGCCTCTGTAAGGGAAAATCCAAAGTCTGAGTTGTAATAGAGTCCTTTACCCAGGAAGTGTGCCATATACCCCTAACTGTACCTGATAGATGGGAACTTACTGAGCTTTCTCCCCCTTCCTTTCTTCTTGAATTTGTGTTTTTCTCTAATGTGGGCCTAAACTTACTTTCTTTAAAATTGTTTTAATCTTTGTGTGAGAAATCTTTCTCTACCTATGCTTGTGAGCTCTTAGTGAGTCCCCACCCTAACAGTAATCTTTTTATCCTACATGCCATCAAAGTAAAAATTTTTTTTAGAAATTATCTTTTACTTCTTTGCTGGTAGATAGAACTGCAGTTGACTTTTACATGTTAAACTTACCAACCAACTTTATTAGCTTTTACTAACTTGGATAATTTAACTGTGTTACTTTGGTTTTTCTGTGTAGATCATTCTACCTTAGTAATGAATAATTTTGTTTCCTATTATCAGTATTATAAATACCTTATAAAATTTGTGTGATATGTTATCTTCTATTTTTGGAATAGCTAATTATAATCTCATAAAAACTGTTTCTTGAATATTTTGATAAGGCCAGCCTGTGAAACTATCTGGTCTTAGCATATTTCTTTGTTCAAAGATTTTATTCTGCTGACTTTATTATTGTAGTTACCAGTTACTGCTGCTTATTAAAGTTGTAAGTCTCTGCCACCTTTGTCTCTGTTGTCATACTTAAAATTTTATGTATTTATAGTTAGGTACTTTATCTTCTTTCTTTTTTTTTTTTTTTATTAAATCATAGCTGCGTACAATGGGGATGGGGCAAGGGAGGGGGAGGAAGGGTGATTGGTGGTTTTTTTTTTTTTTTTTTTTGGAAAAAAAGGTACTACCAATTTTATTTATTTATTTTATTTTTTTTTATTGTTAAATCATAGCTGTGTACATTAGTGCAATCAAGGGGTACAGTGTGCTGGTTTCATATATAATCTGAAATATTCTCATCAAACTGTTCAACGTAGCCTTTATGGCATTTTCTTAGTTATTGTATGTAGACATTTATATTCTGCCTTTAATAAGTTTCACCTGTACCCATTCTAAGATGCACCGTGTCTTGCTGAGTTGCCCAGGCTAGAGTACAGTGGCACTTTCATAGCTCACTGCAGCCTCTAACTCCTGGGTTCAAAATAATCTTTGTGTCTCAGCCTTTTGAGTAGCTAGGGCTACAGGTACGTGTCATCACACCTGGCTAATTTTTTAAATTTTTTGTAGAGACAGGGTCTTGTTGCACTGCCGAGTCTGGGCGGTCCTTAATTTCATTTCTGATACTTATACCTTCTCTTTTCTTTCTTTCTTTAATCAAAGGTTTATCAATTTTAGTAATGATTTCAAATGATAACTTTTTTTTCATTGTTGAGCATCTCGAATTTTTTAATCTCATTTTTAATATCAATTTCTTCTAGTTTCTTTTTTATCCTTCTTCCTTTGGGTTTGTTCCATTCCTTTTTTTTTCTCCTATTTTGTTTATAGGTCAGCTTTGACTTTATTTATAAGTTGAACCTTTGTCAGTTGACCATCCAAAGGACTGTAACAAAATGGTCAACATACAGAGGTGGTCAACATAAGGAACTAGGTCTTGCTGTATTGATAGGGACATGGGTTGCATGTCTGGTCTATGAAAATCAGGTCAACTTAAGGAGGTGGTCAACTATGGAGGTTGTACTGTGTGTATATGTATCTATGCATGCGCGCGCGTCCCTGCGAGAGGGAGAGAGAGAGAGAGAAGAGGGGACTGGTGGGGGGGAGGGGAGGAGAGGAAAGAGAGAAGAGAGAATATATGTAATCTACTCTGAAGCATCTACAGTCGTTATGTCCAGACCACTATCTTGTACAGGACCATATGTTAGAACTGGGTATGTCCCTTCAGTGTCTCTTTTAGTGTGATCTCCCCTTCACCTTTTGTATAGCTTAAAGAGACCCTTTTTCTGGTTTTGTTATATAGCTTTTTTGGGGGGTATTGTTTAGTTTATTTCTGTCTCTTGAATTTCCTTTAACCAGTAGTTAACTATCAGCTATTTGCTTAATGTTTTTAATGCCTTCCTGACTTGGTTTCATCAGGACTTACAAAAATTATTTTAAGCATTTCCTTTTATCTGTATGTGCTTTCCTTTCTGGGAATATTTCAGGGTAAATTACAGACAGATGACATTTCATCCTTTAATATTTTGTATACCTTTCTACAAAGTAAGAACATTTCCTTAAGTATTTGTCATGTCTGTCATCTAAAAAATAAAAATTACTATACCTTATTCATTTAAAGTTGCACATATTTTCTTAGTTTAACTACTCAGATCAAAATGTCTGATAATCAGAGCATTTTAAATCTCTATTGGCTAACCGGTAATCATGATGTAGTTGTTAATGCTTGTGCATACTCAGCTTTGGAATGATAAAGCAACTGTAGCCTGTTGTTTCAGTGGACACATCATTTGTGGACCATTTGAGGATGGAATATACATTTTAATTGCTGTCTAAAAACTTTCTGTTGATACATTTTGATAAGATAGAAAAGGCGACAGCATCAAAACTTGGAGAAATGGATTTTATAGACAACAGTGGAATAATCTGATAAATACTAGATTATCATTTTTGATGATTCCTATATTGCCTGGAAAAGCAAGGATGACGGTATGGATTAGCAGGCTTGAAAAGTGATTCAGAAGAATTGGATTCTACACTTAGGATATCTTAATGAATTTATTTCATTGACATTTTCTTTTATGTGTAACGAAATGTGATAAAAATTCATATTTCACTAGATAAAAATAGTTTTAAGTGCTAATTCTAAGTGGAATCATGGTTTAAATTAGAAGTGGGTATTTCTCTCTCCTCCCCCCCTACCCCCAACAGGACGGTTGAGGAGGCTTACGTTGTAATCCTAGGCCAAAGCAGGTGGCTTGCTAGAGCTCAGGATTTTGACACCAGCCTAAGCAAGAGTGAGACCCTGTCTTTACTAAAACTAGAAAAACTAGCCGGGTGTTGTGGTAGGTGCCTATAGTCTCAGCTACTCAGGAGGCTGAGGCAAGAGGTTCACTTGAGCCCAGGAGTTTGAGGTTGCTGTGAGCTCTGATGCCAGGGCACTCTAGTCTAGAGCAACAGAGTGAGACTGTCTACCCCATCCCCCCACCCCCTGGCAAAAAAAAGGTTTCTTTTTCTTTTGTTGTGGTATGTAAAATAATATTTATCTTAAATTTGAGAAAGTCTTGGCTTTAATGATCCAGTAATTCCATAATACAAATTTATTCTCATGAAAGTAACTATTTTACTCTTGTTCTAATATATTTTCTTCACATAAACAATGTTTGGTTATCGTTTATTTTCTCTTACACTGACTTTTCACTGACTTCTAGCTTTATTGGATACCTTTGAAGTTTTTGTTTTGTTTTTGTGTTTTGCTGTGGAGAAGAATATTTTTGAATTTATCATTTTATGAAAAAAGAACCCCCAAGGACTGAACTTTGTGTCAAATCTTGGTTACAGCTCTGTGTGGTACCTAATTTGTCTCCCACTGTACATGGCTATTGAAAACAAAGCTTTAAGTGTCAGGGTGTTTTATTGGCTTTTGGTGTTTGATTACCTTTTTGTATTTCTTTTTTGGAGTTTTTGGCCTTTTTCTTTTTTTTTTTTTTTTTGAGACAGAGCCTCAAGCTGTCGCTCTAGGTAAAGTGCTATGGCATCACAGCTCACAGCAACCTCCAACTCCTGGGTTTAAGTGATTCTCTTGCCTCAGCCTCCGAAGTAGCTGGGACTACAGGTGCCTGCCACAACGCCCGGCCACTTTTTGTTTGCAGCCGTCATTGTTGTTTGGTGGGCCCAGGCTGGATTCGAACCTGCCAGCTCAGGTGTATGTGGCTGATGCTTTAGCCTCTTGAGCCACAGGCGCTGAGCCTGGCCTTTTTACTTTTGTTGACAGCTCAGCCATTCATTTATAAAGATAGGTTTCAAATATTTTATTTACCATTTTTAATAGTTTTACATCAGGAAAATTTTCCTATATACTTTGTTTGCCATTGTCCATATTTTTGGAAATGGAATGTATTGGAGTCTTTTAGTTGTTGTACCATAGTTTAAGAAAATGTAAATGAAAATGTTGGTACATTTTAGAAAAAGTCCTTTAATTTGTTTAAGTGCAATCATTTGTGATGTTGAACCAGTTGTGGATGGCATTTGGCAATATGCAATATAACCCTGAAATATTCATACCATTTGACCTAGTAATTCTGCTTTTAGAAATCACACTTGAAGACATGATGGCATATATGTGAGATGGCATATTAGATATGTTGATGGAGAAGAAACTGACCTCAGTAAAATAAGGAAGTTTGTTCTGAGCCAAATTTGAGGATCATGACCCGGAGCTACACTCTAAAAGGTTGAGCAAGTGGCCTTGTGAGTGGGGTTGCAGTTTGGTTTTATACATTTTAGGCAGACGGGAATTGCAGGTGAAGTTATAAATCAATACATGTAAAACATACATTGGTTTGATCTAACAAGGTAGGACGGCTTCTGGAAGGGGGAGGTGCTTACAGATGATGGGTGGATTTAAAGATTACTTAGTTGACATTTGGCTGAGAGAGTAAGGCTTTTTCTAAAAATATTAGGAGTCAGTGAAAAGGAATGCTTAAGATAAAGGGTCTGTTAATTAGAGACAAAGCACCTGTCTGACTTAAGTGGTTTGTTACCTGTATTGAGGACCTGCTGGTAGGTCTTGAGTAACCTTAGGCCTGTTAGTGAGTCACAAAGGACTTCTCTGAGAAGGGGGAGGAGGTAGGATGAGGCCTGATTTCCTTTCTCTTGGCTAGCCAATTCAGTTTTAGGGATTCTCTTGGCCTAGAAGAGGGAGTCCAGTTAGCTGCTTAGGGGAAGCCTTAAGATTTTATTTTAGTTCACAGATAAGATATGGATTCCATGTATTATATTTATTACAGAGACTTAAATTGTGGCATAAACGAGATTGTCTAATATTTCTAATAGTCTATAGGTAGAAATTCTAGTAGTAGCAAGGTGACTTTCTTCACTCATGGTGTTTAGGGGACACAGGTCCTTCTAGGTTTTTAAAAATTTCCTATTGACAGTCTGTTACCCTTGACTGCATAGTCCAAGATACCTTGGAGTTTACGGTTCTGCACTTGAGGGAACTGGTCAGAGGAAGAGGAAGCAGAAGGCAACAGTCCTTTTCTTTAAAGGAATTATGAAATGGTGTACATCTCTACATAGTAAGTGAGAACATAGTAACATGAGCACTATGTAGCTGCATGGGAGTCTGTGGAAATGTCTTTATTTTGTTTGATCATAAGACTAATTAGGACTTTAATAGTAAGAAAAACTACATGTTTTTGCAAAATAGTCTGCAATGTAGTATTTTACATGTATTGTCTCATTTAATTTCTCAAAATAACTTTATGAAAAAGACATACTGCTTTCTCTGTTTTACAAAGATGAAGAAATTGAGATCTCTTAACTCGTTTCATCAATCTTATAGCTAGTAAGTGACAAAGCTAGTATTCTCACCCCAGTCTGATGGCCTCAGCAGCCTAATTTCATGATTTCTGTGCAATACTACAGATATGTTTTGGAAGCAGAATTTGTGCTGTATGTAACTTTGGGCTTGATGCGTATAGTAATTTTAGCCAACCTCTTTTGTTGTGTTACTGTAATTCTTTTAATTGTCTAGAACAAGGGTCCTCAAACTGTGGCCCACGGGCCACATGAGGCAGTGTGATTGTATTTGTTCTCGTTTTGTTTTTTTAATTCAAAATAAGATATGTGCAGTGTGCATAGAAATTTGTTCATAGCTTTTGTTTTTTTTTTTAAACTGTAGTCCGGCCCTCCAACGGTCTGAGGGACAGTGAATTGGCCCCCGTTTAAAAAGTTTGAGGATGCCTGGAGAAGGTAGTTCAGACTATTAAAGAAGTGATTTGGTATGAATTGCATCAGGAAAGTATTCCTTGATGAAAAATGTGTAACAGGTTTTTAAAGACTTTTTCATTTATTTCAGAGAAAATCTTTGCTAAGTAACTTACATGTGTCAGTTCCTTTGCCATAGAAACAACTTGTGTTCCATCTCTACCATTTATAGACTTATATTCTAGTGAAGGAGATAAACGATATCTGTAATAGATATGGGTATTTATTTAGAAACTTGTATCAGAAACCATAACTTCCTCTGAGTTTGGAAGTATGTCAGATTACTTCTATAAGGAAGAGGTGAGTGTTGTGTTAAAGAATGGGTAGGGATTTGCCTGATGGGGAAGTGAGTTGAGAGAAAGATAGCAATAGCTTTTCAGGCAGAGAAAGAAAATATGATTAAAATCACAAATGTGTAAGAACATAATTCGCAGACCTACTTGTTATTTATCCTGATCAAAGTGGTGGCTATGAGATTGGGAAAATTCTCTAGAGTCATAAAATGAATTGGCTAGGTTATACGGATGTTTTGGAGGAGTTTAAAATAGAAAGTGTTTGACGCTTTCATTTTTGTGTTTTCGAAACCTTGTTGGCAGAGGTTTTGAAGGCAGATTGAAAGAGAAATGGAGGGAGAGGCTAGAATTTGGGAGACAAGTTAGGAAACTGTTGAAATAATAGGTCAGTTAGATAAAAACTGAGGTCCTAAATAACCTAGAGAAAGGCACTAGGAATGGAGGAGGGATAGATTCAAAGGTTTTTATATTGTTGAGTGAGCTTTGTGAATAGAATGCATTTAGTTTATTGGTGGCGAGGAGGTGAAAGAAGAAAAATAGAATTACTTTTTGTCTTGTTCAACTGTTAAGATTGTTACCACTATCTAAAATCTACAGTAGACCTTTAGAGCATCAAACACTCTTTATTCAGTCAGTGCAAGATTTATGTAGTCTCAGGTATTCATAGTGTATGCAACAGGTGGAGGTAACCAGAAAGAAAGCATTTGGAAATTCATGCCACCATCTTTATTTCCACCTGCTTCCCCCTTTCTGGGTCCCCAGTAGAGTTAACAGAATTCCCTCTTCACCCTGAACTGTGTATCACTAGCTTTGTGGAATTAGTGTCATAGCACAATGAGACTAAGACATTTAATTTTTTTAATAATTGGTCATGATTTTATTTAATATCCTATTATAAAAATATGGTTGTCTTTAAAGGTGATTACTAGTGTTTGGGATGCTTGGTGGTATCTATAATCAAGTTGTTATTTTGGGCAGTGCCTGTGGCTCAAAGGGGTAGGGCGCCTGCCCCATATGCTGGAGGTGGCAGGTTCAAACCCAGCCCCAGCCAAATAAATAAATAAATAAATAAACAAATAAAAAAAGTTGTTATTCCACCCCCAAAATGGCAATGTAACAACAATAATATCTTGATCATGGCATCATTTATATCCTAATTAAAGTAGTCCCTCTTATTCATGGGGCATATGTTCCAAGGCCAGTTCAGTGGATTCCTCAAAATATAGGTAGTACTAAACTTTATTGATATATTACTGTAATCAAGAGGGCTAATAAAGGGATTAACAGCATTAATATACTGGAGAGAAGGATGATTCATGTCTGAGGTAGGATGGGATGGGGCAAAGTGGGCTGGATGGCTTGAGAAGACACAAAGTTTTATGCTATGCAGAATGGCATGTAGTTTAAAACTTATGAATTATTTATTTCTAGAATTTTCTATTTAATATTTTCAGACCATGGTTGACCACTGGTAACTTGGAACTATGGAAAGTGAAGCTGCAGATTAGAGGGGACTACTGTAGTTGTCCTAAATGATTACTGTTGACGTGGATCTTGTTTAATAAAAGTTTTAGAAGCTTTAATATTAGTTTTACTAACATTCTCTTCTTTTAATCCTACCTTCCTTCCTCTTTGTTTGGGAAACAGTTGTCATCTCCCTGCTGCTACTTAACTGCTATGTGCTTCCAGGGTAGTTGGTCTAATTTTTCTCAAAAAACCCCAGATCATGGCGTATAGAAAATAGCTCTACCCTCCTGTATGTAGTGGTGGTGGTGGTGGTGGTGGTGCTGGTGCTGGTGGTGGTGATGTTCTGATCTTGAATTTATTGGCACTCTACTGTGGTCTTTAAAGCTTCTTTCTTTTGTATGTTTGTGACTGCCATGCTAATCTTTGTTCAATTTGATTTTTTCCTAGAGTTGCTGCTTATCACTGTTGGGTGAAAGTACTTTCTCCTCTTCCAACTTTGGCCTAGTGGTTGGGGGCCTGCACTTTAACTGACCGTAGACTGATTAATAGGAGAAAAGACAAAGTTTTTTTACTCCATACTTGAGAGAAATTCTGAATAACCAGAGAAGAAGGTTTATATATCAAAGGATGGTAGTTAAGAGTAGAAAGTATGGAATAGCAGTTTTAGGTTCACAGCAAAACAGAGGGGAAGGTACAGAGATTTCTCATATACTCACTGTCCCTACATATGCATAGCCTACCCTATTACCAGTATCACCTACCAGAGTGACACATTTCTTATAGTTGATGAACCTACATTGGCATGTCATTATCACCTAGAGTCCATAGTTTAAATTAGGGTTCACTGTTAGTGTTGTACATTCTATATTTTTGGACAAATATATAGTGCCAGTAAGTATTGGACAGAGTATTTTCACTGCCCTAAAAATTTGTACTCTACCTCTTCATCCTCCCTCTCCTGTCTCCATAGTTTTGCCTTTTTCTATTGGGCTCTTTGATGCTAATTGATAGTGGGATTCCTACTTCACAGTGCAAAGGGGTCAGTCTTCACCCAATCAGCAAACTCCCTAGCAGGGAGGGTCAGCTTAGATAGATAACTGCTGATTGTTCAGATATTTTCTTTCTTTCTTTCTTTTTTTTTTTTTTTATTAAATCATAGCTGTGTACATTGATATGATCATGGGGCATCATACACTACCTTCATAGACTGTTTGACACATTTTCACCACAATGGTTAACATAGGCTTCCGGGAATTTTCTTAGTTACTGTGCCAAGACATTTACATTTCACATTTACTAAGTTTCACATATACCCTTGTAAGATGCACCACAGGTGTAATCCTACCAATCCCCCTCCTTCTACCCACCTCCCCCCTCCATCCCCTCCCTTTTCCCCTTCCCCCTATTCTTAGGTTGTAACTGGGTTATAGCTTTCATTTGAAAGCCCTAAATTAGTTTCATAGTAGGGCTGAGTACATTGGGTACTTTTTCTTCCATTCTTGAGATATGTTCCACTCCATCCATGTAAACATGAAAGAGGTAAAGTCTCCATCTTTCTTTAAGGCTGCATAATATTCCATGGTGTACATATACCACAATTTATTAATCCATTCGTGGATCCGATGGGCACTTGGGCTTTTTCCATGACTTAGCCATTATGAATAGGGCTGCGATAAACATTCTGGTACAAATATCTTTGCTATGATGTGATTTTTGGTCTTCTGGGTATATGCCCAG
>CAUYPK010124969.1:0-33548 GCA_963574355.1 Loris lydekkerianus | reverse complement strand
CTCAGAAATATGAAAATCTGAAGGAAATTGACCAATACTTGGAAGCATGTCACCTTCCATGTTAGATTTCTAAACATGGATTCCATATCATTTTGAATGTTTGAGAGCAGGGTCCATGCCTTACTGTAACCTCCTTATTGCAAGAGTAAAACAATGCCTGATAAAATGAAAAAAATTTCCATGTTGATACAGGGGCTGAAAACAAGAACATAATTTGGAAACATGTAACTATTTGACTCTTTTAGTTTTATCTACATAGAGATAAAATCAATCAAAATCAATCAATTTATATATTATCAATCTATAGTAGATAAAATTATCTATAATTATTTATGGTAGATAAAATTATCTATAATTTTACCATTATTTACCATTTATAAATAAATTTACCATTTATTTACCATTATTTATGGTAGATAAAATTATCTATAAAATTATAGATAAAATTATGTATAATTATTTATGGTGGATAAAATTATCTACTATAGATTGATAATATATAAATAAAATATCAGCCATATAAAAAATTGTGTTTATGGGCAGCACCTGTGGCTCAGTAGGCCTGGCGGCAGCCCCGTGTACTGAGGGTAGCGGGTTCAAACCCGACCCCGGCCAAACTGCAACAAAACAATAGCCAGACACTGTGGTGGGTGCCTGCCATCCCAGCTACTTGGGAGCCTGAGGCAAGAGAATCACCTAAGCCCAGGAGTTGGAGGTTGCTGTGAGCTGTGTGATGCCACGGCACTCTACTGAGGGCAATAAAGTGAGACTCTGTCTCTACAAAAAAAAAAAAATTGCCTTTACTTTCAATTAAGATGTTTTATGTGACTTAACAACAATCCTTAACTTATAGCTGAAGGTGAGAAGTGATCATCCTTTTATTTGAAGAGTGAACTTGAAAATATTGCACAAGTTAATTTTATATGGATGCAATTGACTATAAGAGTTATGAAATGCAACCATATTAGAATGTTGAACTTCACATTTTGAAACCTCTGAGGTAAACATATGTTTTTCATGTTTACATACATTTAGTTAATGATTTTCTAAAGCCTAAGAGACTCCATTCCCAATTTGGTGCATTTCTTGAAGTGTATTTTTGTATAAACTATCACTATCAAGAAAATGCTCATATATGTCAAAATATATTTAATACAGATACAGAGGTTTGATGATGGGTTAAATATTGATATTTTGATAAAATAAAATATCATTCATTTATTTATGCAATTTTATAGACTTAGTTTAAAGTCTAAAGTAACTATCACAGTGAAACTCAATATCTTGCAAAGACTTTTAAGGAATCGTGATGAAAGCAAACAAACAGCAAAACCCCTTATTACTTCAGAACCCAGATGCTCTCTTCCTGCTGGATTTGTTCTACTGGTCACATCCTGTGATACCATTAAAAAATACACATCTATGGTGCATGTTAGAATGGGTATAGGTGATTGCAATAATGTACACAGCTATGATTTAACAATTAAAAAAATTAAAAAAATAAAAACATAATAATTTAATAATTGACAGTAAAAAAAGGTTACTTTTATCTTTTTAAAAGTATCTTTGCCTTTATGACATTGAACTGTTTACAAATTAGTATTTATTTACTGATTAAAAAAGAAACTCTGCCTAGTGATTGAATTAAAAGGTCCTGTGTTCCTAAAATATTAAATTTTATGCCAAACCCTTACTTACATCTAAATGATATCATCAATAAGATGCAGACATTACAATAGGCATTACTGGGGATTTATGACTCAGTTTTGGAAACACTGGAAATATATTTTATTTAAAAGGGAAATTATGCTTCTTTGGGGGAGGATTATATTAGAGTATAGACAATTAAGTTACATTGTTTACATTTGTAAGGTAAAGTTTGAGTTACAGATGAGTTCTTCACCCAGGAAGTGTGTCATATACCCCTACATTGTGCCCATTAGGTGGGAACTTAAAAACCGTCTGCTCCCTGCCCTCCTTCTGAATGTAATTGTGTTTTTCTTTCATGTGGATCTGCACTGTTTGATCTTCTAGATTTTACATAGGATTGAGTACATGGGATGCTTGCTTTTCTTTTCTTGAGATACTTTACTTAGAATAATGTTCTTCAAACCCATCCAGGTAAAAACAAAAGATGCAGTCACCCTCTTTTTATGGCTGACAGTAAATATTCCATGGTATATGTGCCATACTTTATTAATCCATACATGTGTGATGGGCACTTGGATTATTTTCACATCTTTGTAATTGTGAATTGAACTGCTGTAAACATTAGAGTGCAAATGTCCTTATGATTTTTCTTCCTTCTGGGTAGATACGTAGTAATAGGATTACAAGATCAAATGGGAGGTCTACCTTTAGTTCTTTGAAAATTTTCCGTATTTTTTTCCAAAAAGATTGCATTAGTTTGCATCCCCACCAACAGTGCATAAGTATTCCCTGCTCTCTGCATTCCAGCCAGTATCTGGTGCTTTGGAACTTTGTGATGTCGGCTATGCTCATTGGGGTTAGGTAATATCTCAAAGTGGCTTTGATTTGCATTTCTCTGATGACTGGGGATAATGAAGTTTTTTTTAGGTTTTTGTTGTTCTCTTGGGAAAATATTCTGTTTATGTCTCTTGCCCAGTGATTAATAGGATGGTTTGCTCTTTTCCTGTTGATTTGCTTGAGTTCTTTGTGGATTTTGGTTTTTAGGACTTGGTTAGATTTGTAATATCTTCTCTCATTCTGAAACTTACCTGTTTGCTTTGTTGATTGTGTCCTTTGCTAAGCAGAAGCTTTTTAACTTGATCAGGTCCCATTTATTTATTTTTGTTCTTGCTGCAATTGCCAATTGGATCATCTTCATAAATTCTTTCCCGAGGCCGATCAGAATCAGAGTTTTCCCCACACTTTCTCCTACAGTTTTTATACTTTTGTGCATTAACTTTAAATTTTTTAGCCATCACAAATTGATTTTTGTAAGTGGTGAAAGGGGCATGTCCAGTTTCAGTCTTTCACAAGTGGCTAATCAATTCTCCTAGTACCATTGATTAAATAAGGATTCTTTTTCCCAGTGTAAGTTTTCATTTGGTTTATTGAAGATCAGATGGCAGTATGAAACTGATTTCATTTCTAGGTTCTCTATTCTGCTCCATAGATCTAGTCTCTATTTTAATGCCAATACCATGCTGTTTTGATCACTATAGATGTGTAATATAACCTGAAGTCTGGTAACATGATACCTCTAGATTTATTTTTATATCATAAGATTGTGTTGGCTATTCAGAGTTTTTTCTAGTTCCACATGACAGAACTATTTTTTCAAGTTCTTCAAAGTAGGATGTTGGTATTTTAATAGAGATTACATTGAATCTATAGATCTCTGTGGATAGTATAGACATTTTAACAATGTTGATTTCTCCCAGCCATGAGCATGGTATGTTCTTCCATTTGTTAAGGTGTTCTGCTATTTCTTTTCTCGGGATTTCATACTTCTCTCCGTAGAGATCCTTCACATACTTTTAAAAGTTTATTCCAATGCATTTCATTTTCTTTGAAGTTAGTGTAAAGGATACTGTGTCTTTAGAACGTTATACTTCTAACTACATACATACTATCAGCTATTTAAGAAAAAAAAATATATATCTCCGTTTTTAAAATAACTTCTCTGATTTAAATCCATTAATTTTATAATGCAATCTAAGTATAATACCTAATTTAAGATACAACAAAATAAAATTGAGATAATATTTATTGTATTTTTTCTTAGAAATAAATAGATGACTATAATTTATTTTCAACAGCAGCTGTTAAAAAATTAGGTATATCAGGAAAATTTCCATTTAAAGAAAATTGTGTAAATAGGATCTCCACTGGTATTATATTATTTTTATTGTTAGGAACGCTATAACTGTTTTAATTATTTCACAGTATTATAGCATTTTATTTTCTTAAGCTTATATTCCTAGGGTCTGTGTAATTGTAATTACATTTCTGTACCAGATCCCTTTATTATACAGAATAATGGCACTATCTCTTATAAATACAAATGGCCACAAAGGCACATGTAGATTTCATAGCCAATTAAAGGAAATAACCAGAATTGAAGAAAAGAATGTTTTCTTCTCATTCTTAATGTTAGGAAAGGGTTTTAAATGTTTTAATTCATTTTTCATTCAGAACTTAGAAATTTGGAAGAAAACCTAGAACTAAAAGATAACGTAATGATAAGGTACAGAGATATTTCTTTTTTCTTTTTTTTTTTTTTTGATGAAAATAACCTAATAGTTAATCATTTTTTATACAACTAAAGATTTTCATGATGGATATGTCTTCCTCTTTATGAGTTCTTATTCCAAACCATTGAAGTGTCTCTCGTGGCATTTTCATGTTTTAAAAATTAGTTTTGTGGGGTTTTATTTTTGGATTCTAGGAATCTTGTTATTTTGATTGCACGTTCTATTGTTAAGCTCTTACTTTTATTTATAACAAACTACTTTTTAAATAACACAAGGAAGGCTCTGAAAATAAAGAGACAAATTTGCTCGGGACCGTGGTTAAAAGCATTCTGATGCACAGATTTCTCAGAGAACGCAGCAGTTGATTTTCTATAGAAGCCTCAACTTTTCATGTTCTACACTCAATTTTCAGAATAATAGACAGCTGAATATGTCCAAAACTCCCAGACTAACAGCAGAAGTAAGTTTTTGGATCAAGTATTCATTATTTTTCGCTGTTCCTTGTCTCAGTGACAAGAATGACAAACGGTTCTATTCTCTGAGAAAGAATTTAGGCTTGTACATAGCACACAGAATTTGGAGACAGAAGAAGTGATGACTTTTCTTAGTTGTTGGCTTACACTATCAAAGTGAGTACTTAAGCAGGATTAACAACCTCAGAAGAACCATATTGAGGTTAAGAATTTGGCCTCCGCCTTAGTCACTTAGCTGTTCTTAGTTGTTTCGGAACCACAGAACAAACTTACGATTTTCACCAAGAAATATTAACTATGATTTCATTAGGGAGCTAAAAAAACAAGCCTTAGAGATATAGCTCAGGTTCTTTTATTTTTATATAAAGTCTAGACAAGGGAAGTTACTTGCAGTGATTCTAAACAAGGGGTGAGGTTTAGAACAATAATTAACTCCGTAAAACTGCGCTCGTTTTGCACAGAGGTCGAGAACCTGGCAGTGTGGCAGTAAGGGAGAAAGAGAGAGGAAGAGAGGGAGAGCAGGAAAGCATCATAAATACTTTTGCTAGAAAAATCCAGAAAGAGTGCCTGCCACCTTAGCAGAATAGCAATAATTACTCATTCTTTTATTCAATCACTCATTGGGGTCCTGGCCGGATTCAAGCCTGCCAGTACCAGTGCATGGGGCTGGCGCTCTAACCCTTGAGCTGCAGAGGCCCAGCCAATCTAGTCACTTTTTTGGAAATATCTGTGAAACTCCTACAACCAGTTAGTCACTCTGGCACGTGAGAGGGACAAAGGAAGAAGTCAGATCCCAGACCTTGACTCTCTTCCTTGATGGGGTTGTTATTACAGATGGAAGTGTTGTTTATAATGGGTTTATTTATTTAGGAGGAGAAGAGGAACACTAAGCTTCCTTTGTACCGTTAATCACTCGGGCTTCCCAGTTGAGAACTCTCACTGGCTTGTTTACATGGGACCTGCAAGCATCACCCCATCTGGACAATTCTTTGCTGTAGGGTGGAAGCTAACATTTGAATATCATGTTCTTTGTATTTTTCAGACCTTCAGGAAATTGAAAATTATAACTGCAGTTTTATTTACAAAGAGTATAGATAATTTGCCTAAGACCACCAGATAATCTAAGCCCTGACTTAGTGCAATTCTGTTGATACTCTTCTCATATTAAATGATACCCTCCTGTTTTATGACAATATCAGAATAAGTTTTAAGTAAATTAAAGAAACATGATTCAATAATATTATTTCTTTAAAGAAGGTTTTATTAAGTTTCTGTGCTAAACACTTCAGAATATCCTGATTTAATTCTCAGAATATCCTTGATATACATACAATTCCTTCCATATGACAATTAAAGGAATTAAAGTTTATTAAAAGTATGTAACTCGCTAGTTGCCTAGCGTGACTAAGTGGTAGAGTTGAGGTTTAAGTTTGGTCAGTTCAAAGCCAAACCCCATGCAAAGAAAAAAGAGATAGAGAGAGGAGGGGAGGGGAGAGAAGAGAGAAGAGGAGGGGAGAAGAGAGGAGAGGAAGAATCAAAAAGAATTATGGAATTGCTTCAGTCCTTTGGATATAAACCACTAGCATTGTCTGTAAATGTCATGCCAGAGTAAAACATTACAAAATACTGCTCTACACATTATCTTTCACACAAAAGAGTAACCAAGTATAGCAAGTAAGTTATTAAATGAACCAAACAAAGAACAGAGCAGAAAATGAAAAATGAAGTCACAGCTTCAGTAGTGGAGAGGGCTGTGTCAGAGAAGACAGACGACAGCAAGAAAGAAGAGAAAAAAGCTGTAACCCAAGGCTGGGATGCTTTTGCTCATGTCATGGTGAGACACTTTAGCTACAATGTTCATTCCAGAGTTTAACATATTTAGGGAGACATTTAATTTATTTTCCATATTTGACTTATTTCTCTCTTTCAGTGCTCAATGATAATAAAAATAAAAAACAATTTTGCAATAGACCTTAAAAATCAAGGGTGAGACAATAGGACAGAGGGATTGTCACAAAGCTTTCACTTTCTCTATGGTGCATCAGGGAAATCCAGGTGCAGTTTTGCTGACATGTTACGGTGATTTGTTGGGTTTGACAAATAATTTTATTTTGATGTCATATGCTATCACAAGAAGACAACTTACAGAGTAGCAGAGCTTCCAAATCACTCACTTCTTCAAGAGTCTACTCTAATGTCACTCAGAAATGTCACTGCATTTTGTATTCTGCTGGAAAAGTAATACTGGCTTTCAGAGAAATATAACTTTTATGTTTGCAGTCCTACCCTTTCCCCAGTAACCATCCATTTGCATTTTGTTTCTTGATGGTACAACAGTAAGGAACATCACAGAGAGAGAAAGGAAGACTTTCCAAATTTACTGCCTGCTGAAAGCCCAAGAGAGAAAAGATGCAAACAATTAGATTCACAATTTATTGCTCTACAACATATTAAGGGCATTAATGATCCTCATTAATGTCTCTCAATTTACACCGTTTGTCAGGGTATTTGGCAATGTGGAAGCATGATGACAAGGGTTATTTCAATGAATTATTTGCTTATGGTGGGACTAAGCTATAGATAAGGCTATGCTTAGTCTCAGTCTCAGTGTTAACTTATTATGTTACAGAGGTAGAGGCCACGATCTCACCATGACATTTTAAAACCCAGCTGCTACACACACACAAATAAAAAAATCTAAAACAAGGACAATTTGAAAGTATTAACAGTCATTAAAGATCTAGTTTTAGTAACTAGAACAGGGACCTAAAATACAATAACAATAACAGCAATGAAAAAAAGAGACAAGATCAAAAATAAAGATCTCAACAATTGCCATTTATCAGGCCAGGTGCGGTGGCTCAAGCCTGAAATCCTAGCACTCTGGGAGGCCAAGGCAGGTGGATTGCCTGAGCTCACAGATTCAGGACCAGGCTGAGGCAGAGCAAGACCTCATTTCTAAAAAATAGCCAGGCATTGTGGCAGGCTCCTATAGTCAGGAGGCTGAGACAAGAGAACTGCTTGAGCTCAGGAGTTTGAGATTGCTGTGAGTGCCACAGCACACTACGAGGGCAACAAAGTGAGACTCTGTCTTACAAGAAAAAAAAATTATAATTTACCTATCTATATATCCAAGCACTCTTCTAAACATTTTATTAACATAGCAATTATGTTCTTTACAACCTTTTCACAAAGGCAGTATTCATATTCTCACTTTATAAAATGAGGAAAGTGAGACCTGGAGAAGAAAAATAGTTTACTGATCATCAAATTGTTGATAGTGACATAGCCAGATTAAAACTCAAGTTTTACTCCTTCCAGTGCCCAGCTTTTTCTACCCCACACTACGTGGCTTTTCTAAAAGCACAGTTTGATAATGAGGGTTATAATGTCATGACCTTAAAAAATCAAGAATGTCACTGAGAAGCCACAGCCAGTAAGGAGCTCACAGTCCTATTACCAAGTAAAAAGGTGTTGAATTTTAAAGATTTGCAAAGCATTGAGCAACTTTGATGTATACAAGACACTAGGAAGTCACAGAGAAGAAAATGGGGGAAATTCTCTTTAAATATCTTCCTCCTGGTGGCACCCATAGCTCAGTGGGTAGGGCACCAGCCACATACATCAAGGTTGGAAGGTTCAAACACAGCCTGGGCCAGCTAAACGACAATGACAACTGCAACAACAACAAAAATATCTCGGTATTGTGGTGGGCACCTATAGTCCCAGTTACTTGGGAGGCTGAGATAAGAATCTCTTAAGCCCAAGAGTTTGAGGTTCTTGTGAGCTGTGACACCACAGCACTCTACGGAGGGCAGCATAGTGAGACTCTGTCTCAAAAAAAAAAAAAAAATTCTGCAATTTTTTGTTTTTTGGAAAACATTTTTGATATTTGGAGCAACAAGTATTAATAGAATAGATCATCAAAAGTTGAAAAACACAGCTCCGTTAATAAGGTGGAATGCAGAACATCCAATGACAACATTTAGGAAAAAAGAAAGATATATTTGAGGATGTAAAGATATGCTGCTGTCTTCTTACAAAAACATGTTTCTCACATATAGCATGATGGAGTTCAAAAAACTAAGTCAAATGTCTCAATTGGACATATAGATTTGGGATTGAGTGTATTATAGTTAACATTCGCCATTTTGTGAAAGGATTAGAAACCCAAAACAGAAGACTAATAACAGAATAGTTTGGAACGCCTGTCTAAAGGAGAAGGAGAAGAAAAGCTCAGAAATAAGCAGGAATGAGGGAGTCATTACAAAATCTAAGAGAAATTACAGCAGAAGGGGAATGGTGAACACTGGTCGATGCACAATACACATCAGGAAAATACTAACTTGAGCCCAAGGACGTTGAGGATTCAGAGGTCGTGCTGACCTCACTGAGAAGAGTCTCAGAACAAAGACAGGGGCCAGATTGCAAGATATGGCTGTAGATAAGTGAGGAAAGAGAAATTGTGTGTTCTGGCAACTATTCTGAAGTTTAAATAAAAATAACTAAGACAAACAACAGTAGTGGTAGATTATGTGGTGTCCCAAGAATGGAGGGAGAGAGGAGAGAGAGAGAAAGAAAATTTAATGGCTCAAATATACACTGATTATAATATAATTATTCTTTCTGAAAATACATATCGCAACCCTTCTAATGAGAAACTTAAATTACTCTTATGTCAGCAAGAACCTGAATCCTTCTCATAAACATAGTGGATCTTTGTACCTCTCAAAGTATTTTATATGGTATTCCAACTGTGAAAGTTGGAAAGACTAAGTATCTGGATAAGGCAACCATTCTGTTCATCAAAGGGAATCTCTTTTCTTTTTCCTTAACTGAAGCTGACTAAATGCTTCAGTGTCCTCTTAAATGAAGCCAAGAAATGAACTTAATTACTTTAAAACTAATCTTTCCTTAATAAGGGCCAAATGGTCACCAGTCACCAGAGAAGGCAACTGAAAAACACCAGATTAGGATTCTAGGAAAATGAAATAAACTGTAGAAGATTGGGAATATGAACCTGTAGATGGTGCCCAGACATAATTTATTCCATTTTTACTAGTTAAAATTCTGATCTTCCTAATAGATATCTCCTTAGGCAGATACATAGCCTTTTATGTCTGGCAGGCTTTAAGTTGCCTTATTGGCCTCAGCTTAGACCATTAGTTGGCAAACCTTTTTAGCCACAGAGGAAAAATTGACCTTGATTTTTATTGCCTGTATTTTATATATATAATGTATATGTATATATATATATATATATTTTTTTTTCTTTTTTTGCTACAGAGTGTTGCTCTGTCATCCTGGGTAGAGTGCCTTGGCATCATAGTACTTAGCAAGCTCAAATTCTTGGGTTCAAGTGATCCTCTTGCCTCAACCTCCCAAATAGCTAGAGCTATAGGCATGTGTCACCACCCCCCAGCTATTTTTTCTATTTTTAGTAGAGACAGTGTATTGTTTTTGCTCAGGCAATCTTCCCACCTTGGCCTCCTAGAATGCTAGGATGATAGCCAGGTCACCTACATTGTATTTTGAAACTGCCAAAGGGGATTCAATGAAAAAATCTGATAATGTTGGTAAAAACTTTTAGATCCTTTCAAGTCCTTAGTGATTACAAGGGCACTGTCATCACCTTATTTATTTATTCTTCTTAACAACATTTTAAGAGCTACAATTTCAACTTCATTTTTGAATTTGAGAAAACAAAAATATCCATGATACTGTTTTATGTCTCTTTTTAACTCTCTGGTTGTTCTTTACTTTTTTATTATGGATTCGCCTTCTTTCTCTGCTCCTTAAATGTTGGCTTCTCTCTATAGACTCTCTCTAGTTTTCTTCTCACTCTGTCCTCCCTAGTGGAGCTTGTAGTTCTATGGGTTCAAATTCCATAAATAAGCTAATGACTCCCAAATCAGTACCAGCTGAGCTTTAGGCATTTCCAGTGGGATAGCTCAAGAATTAACATCTATAAAATTTGATGAGTCATATTTATCCTCATACTACACATCTTTCCTCTTCCTATGTTCCTATCACTGCTGTCATCAATCTAATTTTTCTATTTTGACCTTTATTGCTCCATCAGGGAAAATTCTTCTGCCAATTAATCCCTAAGACATGTTAATTCCAATGTATATATTGCATAAGTTTACCTCCAGTGACTTGTCCTAAACTACTGTCATCCTTTTCCTGGCACCTGCCCCAGGTTGTTTCTGTTTTACTCTTTCCTACCTTTGATCCATTTTTCTGAGATATCAGCCAAAAACGTATATTTTATCAGGCCATTTTTTTTTTGCAAAGTTTTCAGAGATTTTTTTTTTATTAGCCTCATAATGAATTCAAAACTGGTCAATGTAACATACAATATCTTTCATGACTCAAGTCTTCACTTATCTCCACTTGCAACTACTCTGTTACCCACTTCAACATACTCTAAATTCCATTCCTACCTAAGGACTTGCTCTGGACTTGCAGTGCTGTAAACAATTCATGCTCTTGGTCATTTATAATTGGGAATTAATCTCTTTCTCAAGATTTATAATTGGGAATTAATCTCTTTCTCAAGATTATTTTTTCTCCATTTCTTCCCAGAGTTAATAGATGCTATTCACCATTTCAGACTCAGATCTGCCATTTCTTCCACCTCAAAGCTTTCCTTATGTGTGGTTCCTTTGCAAAGGTCTTCTGTATTATGTAAGTCTATCTATTGTAGGCCGTACTTATAACCTTGTCTTGCCTCCCTATTTTTTTCTCCCTGGGCTCCTTTGAGTTAGATGGATTGCCTAAATCAACAAACCAATAAATAGCAGAGTCAAAATTCAAATCTAGTTTTGCCCTCTCCTCACTGGGCCACACTATATGAATTTAATCCCATGCTGTTCAGAAATTCACCATGCTCACCATAAATTTTATTATAAAATAAGGATGGAGAAATCTCCATGCACATTCATGTCTCTTCTATCAAACACTCGCCACATCTTTTCATCCCTATAATGACCAAAATGAGTTGAGTAATTACTCTGTGGTGTTTTGTTGGCTTTTTATCATTTGAACTAACACACATATACTTAAAATCTTTAGATTTAAAGAGATGTTATAAAAATAGGTTTCAAATTTGACTATATATTGAAGTTACCTGGAAGCCTGAAAATGTTCTGGTAACTGGATTCCACCCCCTAGAAATTTTGATTTATTAGTTATACCAGGATTTTTTTTAAACCAGTAAGATCATTCTAGCATGAAGCAGTGTTTGAGAACCACTGCCTCAGAAAAGATCTAGCTCACTGCTTCCTTTCAAAGATGAGGCAAGTGAAGTGTAGTGAGATTAAGTGATTTGCCTAAGGTTAAATGATATAGTTCATGTGAATAATTAGTCTCATGTAATTAATTCATGAACTTAAGATTGGCTGCCCATGTAGGTAAAAATAGGTAGGACTTCAAGATTCTGCATTCACTGCATGCTGCTATATCCTAGGAAAGAGAAAGTCCATTTTTTTCACCTAAAATAATCCAGCTCTCCCCTGCTGCTCAAGAAAATAGCAATATTCTCCATCTGTGTCATGCTTATGATAAATACCTTTAGATATACTCAATAAGTATGTTTATCAAATATATTTGTCAGATAATTTCATATTTAATGAATCGTTTTCTTCAATTTTGAGATAACTTATTTGTCAATCTAATTTTAAACAGTGTGACCTGTAACAAATAGGGAGTTAGAATATTAGGCTGATAAATGTGGTTAAGAAAAAATATACAGAATTTGATCTAGACATCTGGACAGGAATATAGTTCATGCAATTAACGGGAGGGACTTTGAAATCAGCTAGTGTTAGATGAATTTAAATCTTTACCTTTCCACGTATGAGCTCTGTTGCACTCACTGGGCAAGGCATTTGAGTTTTCTGAACTTACATTCTATAAAAAGGATAAATCATGCTATTTGTAGTGATCAACATTTGCTTTTACACTTGTATGATACATATGTAAGTGATATATTGGTGGTACAGAAGGGGGATGGCCATTACTATGTGGTGGAGGAGAGGAGGTGACAATTTAAACTGAGTTTTAGGAAAGGAATTGATATTTTCAAGGTATGTGTTTCTATACTTTTCTCTGTGAAGAAGTTGAAATTCAGACAAGTTAAATCCTATATATAAATCAACATCTTTTTTTAAACTTAGTCTTCTTTCTATTATGCTCTTCTTTAACTTAACACTTGGAACGTGACAAAAATCTCCAGACATCCAGTCTCTCACACACATCAAAATTATAAAACTTCTCTGAAGAAGACAGGCACATGGCCTACAGACATATGAAAAAATGCTCAACATCCTTAAACATCAGAGAAATGTAAATCAAAACTACTTTGGCATATTATCTAACTCCAGTAAGATTAGCCCGTATCACAAAAATCCCAAGACCAGAGATGTTGGCGTGGATGTGGAGAAAAGGGAACACTTCTACACTGCTAGTGGGAATGCAAATTAATACATTCCTTTTGGAAAGATGTTTGGAGAACACTTAGAGATCTAAAAATATATCTGCCATTCAATCCTATTATTTTATTTTAATTCTTAGAACAACCACATGAGGTTGGAATTACTAGTCTCAGTTTATACATGAGGAAACTGAGACATAGAGGTGTTGAAGATCTTAACTTGTTCAAGATCACCAAACTAACCAGAAGAGCCCAATCTGAACCCAGTTCTGCCTGATTTCAAAACCCAAGTTCTCAGCCACTGAACTTTACTACCTTTTAAATGACTGAATATGAATGTTGGGAATGTAAGTGAATAGTAAATGAGTATGAAACCTCTTCCAAACCTAACCTCCTGTGAGTCTCTTATATAATATTATGGATTGATCACAAGCATTGCATGTCAATTATTCGAGGAATTAATGCAATCCTTAAATGTTTGCCAAGAGTAGGTTCCTAATGCTCCCTAGCAAATTCTTGAGGGAAGAAGCAATAAGTATTTAGAACATTGATTACTAGCTAGTGTTCAGACAAAGAATCTTGCTCTGTTGCTCAGGATAGAGGTCAGTAGTGAGGTCATAGTTCACTGCAACATCAAACTCCTGGGCTCAAGCAATCCTCCTGCTTCAGCTTCCTGAAAGACTGGGATAAAAACTGCATGCCACTGTGCCTGACTAATTTTTCTCTTTTTAATAGAGACAGGGTCTCACTCTTGCTCAACCTGGTCTCAAAGTCCTGACCTCAAGTAATCCAGAGTGCTAAGATTACAGGCATGAGCCACCACACCTAGCGTGCAACAATCATTTCCTTTTTTTTTTTTTCTGCCAACCCATTCAAGCTCATTTTTCAGCAATTACAGTTGTCTCTCAGCATCTGCTGGGCATTGCTTCCAATTCAGAGTTACCAAAATCCATAGATCCTCAAGTCCTCTATATAAAATGGTGTAATATTTTTCATATAACCTACACATATCCTCCTGTACACTTCAAATCATCTTTAGGCAACTTATGATACTTAAGGTAATATAAACACTGTACTGTTTGTGGAATAATGACTATAGGGAAAAGTCTGTACATGTTCAATCAATTCAGGCACAACCAGCCATTTTTTCTGAATATTTTTAATTTACAATTGGTAGAATCCACAGATACAAAAGGCATACTTTGTATTATAGTTTAATTTTTCAGCTGTAAGTACATGTCTATACCCCTTCCCACAGTATCCAGTGATTCTCCACTTTTGGTATGCGTAAGTCTCATCTGAAGAGCTTATTAAAAGCAGAAACCCAGGACCCCATACTCTGAGACTGTGATTCAGTAATATTAATTTTGTGCCCAGCATCTGTATTTTCAACTAGCATCATAGGTGGAGCAGACCTATGCTACTTGTTACTTTGTTAGCTGCCCATTATTCATTCCTTGACCTAAAATCAACCCAATTTCACTTGGAGGAAATAAATAAACAAGGGCTTGGCCCTGGTGAGAGGGCAATTCCAGGCACTCTCTTCCATAGAAGCCAAATCTTCTTTACCAAGGACAAGGCTTGTGAGCTGTGCTTACCAATCACATGTCCTGTCTCAAGACTTTGAATGTTGAATGAAGGAACAAGAAGAAATGCGATAGCAGCTCAACCATGGGGGGTCCCATTTCAACTGTGAGATGATTGTGTGTTTTTTGCTCTTTGGCCCAGAGTTTTCTTTGTAACTACCTGGTCTCTCAAGGCTCCTCTCAGTTCTGAGAATTCCCATCCTACTTGCCCAAATATCCTTTCAACTAAACTTTTTTCTAAAGTTAGCTGGTCAGTTTTTGATGCATGCAACCAAAGTGATACTCCAGAATATCTCCCAGCAATTCTGATGCAATCCAGAATTGCATTAATTGCATTAATTAAAGCCAGCCTTTGGGAAATATTGCCTTGAATTCTGCGGGCTTGCCTGCTTGATCATTTTGGGAAAGGGCATCTTGTCTCTACCAGATATTTCCAGCCATCATTTCTATGTAAGTAACTTGTCAAATACTTCCAACAGCACAGAGAGATTCTGTTTTTACAATGTTTTATTCTTACTCTTTTGCATACTGTGGTTATAGTTTCTGCATAGAATATGGATCTTTTTTTCTGCCTTGTTCACTATTAAGTTAGAGCTCAAAGTGCTATTTTTGGATGGCAAACCAGAATTACTCTTACTGGATTGTTTTGTTGTTTTTTTTAATTTGTGCACCTCAGGAGGCTCTGTTAGTCTAGAGGAAAAGTTAGTAAAACCAAGTGGACATCTGACAAGCCAATAATTAACTGCCTAGTAGAGTGTTGCTGTGAACCATGACCTCAGGGAACTGATTACAATGATCTCTAGGAAAGAATAGAAAACCAAAAGAGCACCATAATTTGCAACTCCTGATGAAATGATGACATTTCAATGATAACAATAGATGCTAATTGTCCCCTCAAAGGAAGTTTCTATGGTGATAAGCCCTTGGTCACAGATTTCAGGCTAAAGAGTTAGTCACTGCAGAACAAATTATAGCAGAACAGAATAAGGGCTGTGACCCTCTTTTCCCAGCCAAGGCAATGTTATGACTTTGGTGTTACGTAGTATTGTTAACAAACTAGTTGTAGGTGCAGAAGTTATGTTGATCTAAAGAAGAATGGACTTTGGTGGGGAGTGGACTTCTGAGACATTCTTATTTCCCTCTCTGAAGATGGCATTTCAATATACTTCTGGGAAACCTCCCTTTCCCTATGGTCATCTGTGAAGTTTCAGTGGAGTTGACATCATCTCCTTAGTTCCAGGGACAGGCACAGAACCTAGGCCTAGTTAGTCAGGACATTCAGTGTTCCTAGCCACACTGATGGAGCAAAGGTGGACACATGACACCAGATACACTGTAACCAGCCCTATGCAAATTTCAATACTCCTCTATGTTTTTGAAAAATTCTCTCCTTTAACTACTTGACTTGTTGAATTACTTCCCAGAAAGTGTGGATTTTCTGTGGTATGAAAGAGCTGAGATTCTGAAAGCCCCTGGGCAGACTTCCTGACACCAAGACTCACCATCTCCTACAATCTGCCCCCCACGCCTATAGCCTCTTGTTAGTCACACTACCACCTGCCTCAGATATGTGGCTTCTCCTTTCAAAGCCCATGATCTCCCATTAGATAAGGAGATAGATTTGAGGCAGCTTCTCCCAACTTTCACATTAAAAAATTCCTTTCTTTTCTTGGCATTCCTCCTCACCTCAACAATTAGATCTTTGTGTTATGGGTAGCTGAACGTAGGCTGAAATCCCTTTGCAGTTTCAACAACACTACTAGTGAGACTGAGAGTTGGTCTTTCCCGGAAGGAAGTGAAAAGAAGGTGCTTTTTGCTGAGTTTGTAAAGCTAGTTGTTAACTTAGATCCAGGCCATTTTTACCACCATTAAGGGAAACTCTGTTTAAGAATCAAGCCAACTCATGAGAAAGCCAAGCCAAAAAACTGAGGAAGACAGATTCCTGATGTCTCTATGCAAGCACTTGAATCCAGCCACCACCAGACTTTTCAATTACATCAGCCAATCATATCCTCTTTGGTTTTGCTTAAGTGGTTTTTAAGCTGGGTTTGTTTCTGTCACTTGCAACCACAAAAGTCCTGACTAATATGCATGAGAAGCAATAGATTGACCTCCACAAAGGTTATTTGATGAGGTAGTTATTCCTTTAATCTGGAATTTTCTGAACTTCTCTTTCTAGTCTAGAAGGAAAAGTGATACAGGCATAAGAAAAGGACAGGAAACTTGTGTAATTAAATCCTCCTGCTACAAACACTTTCCCACACATTTCCTAAGCTATGTGGCAAAATTTTGTTTTCTTGCCTTGCTTCTGCACAATGTTTTCAAATTCAGAACATATGCTGAAACACTCCAAATGAACTTGACTTCTGCTGTTTCTCTCTTTCTTCAGGAAATCATTTCAATTTTTTGTGGACTGGCTGGCCTTCCCTATCACCTTGATGCCTTTCTTCCAGTTATGATTTCTTTAAGGAAATCTACCAGGCCAAGGTCATTAGCTTGAGTGCCTCAAGCAAGTTCTCCATTGGAACGAATTGAAGAGAAGACAGGTCAGAGTCGCCTGGTGTGCACTCTGCCCCTCAGTGCTATCACAGCCCGGTGAGGGATAGTCAATTAACATTTAATAGTCTTTTCCATGTAATGGGATGCATAAACATACCAACATGCCCCGCTAGTGTGAATTTTTAAAGTCAATCTGCAGCTTCCCACCATCCTTACTCTGGGCAAGTCCTGTGATCTCAGCCCTCAAAGAACTTAAAAATGAAGCTCAGATTGGGTAACAGAAAACACACAGGCATTTGTAATACCACCAGATCTGGTGCAGATAATCCCAAGATCATCTGCTTTGGATATATGACAAAAAGTCTAACATCTTGAGGAGAATGGCTAGAGACAAAGGAGAAGTTAGAAAAAATGTGGAGGAAAAAATAGTGAAATCACTGGTCTTGTGAATGCAAAAGAAAAGACCAGGTAGAAAAGAATGCTGGAGTTTCTGGTGTAGGAAGTTAGACATAAAGTAGAAAATACAGTAGCCATGGTTAAGAGCTGGTCAATGTTAAAATATTACTTTTTTTTTTTTTTTTTACAAAAATAATACTGGTTCATTGTAGAAATAGAAATCATCTGAAATCACACTGCCCAAGTATGAACACAACGAAAAGTGCAATATGTTACTTTTATGCCTAGACATACACTCTGATTTAGATAGTCGGGATCATATTGTCCATACTATTTATCACAGCCTGTTTGTTTTTAATATATTTTGTGACCATTTTTCTTCTATATTGCTAAAAATTCTAAATGGGATTTCTTTCAAATTTAATTATTCAATATTTAAGACATAGGGAGAAGTATAAAGAATAATATAATAATAATTCTTATCTATGGTGCATCTTAGAATGGGTACAGGGGATTGCACTAATGTACACACCTATGATTTAACAATAAAAAATAAAAATAATAATAATAATAATAATAATTCTTAGCTCAAAATAATATAATAATACTTATCTCAAAAAACAAATCATTACACAGTTGAAGCTTACATCTATCCCCCCGGAATGATATTCCTCTCTTCTCTAGTGGTAACCTCTTGCCCACTGATTTTTTTCTGATTGTGTAATGTTGCATCATAGAAATGTAACATAACCTACTTAACCAATTCTTTATTATCTGGCATTTGGACTGTTTCAATTTTTGATTACTATTAGTAACACTGTGATGACCATATATACATTTTTTCCCACAAATCTGTGCTTTCTTCCTAAAGACAAATTCCCGGAAGTGCCAGATGCAGTGGCACTGCTACTTGGGAGGCTGTGGCAGGAGGATCACTCAGGGCTAGGAGTTCAAGAGCAGCCTGGACAATATAGTGATACTCCCATCCCTACCAAAAACGTTAAAAAATAAAATAAAATAAAATAACCATGAGTGGCAGCATGCACCTGTAGCCCCAACAACGCAGGAGGCTGGAGCCCAGGAGTTGGAGGCTACAGTGAGCTATGATAGTGCCACTGCACTCCACTCTGGGCAACAGAGCAAGAGCCTGTCTGTAAAGCAAAACTTTTTTTTTTTTTTTTTTTTTTGAGACAGAGTGCCACTCTGTTGCCCTGGGTAGAATACCATGGTTTCATAACTCACAGCAACTTCAAACTCTTAAGTGATCCTCTTGCCTCAGCCTCCTGAGTAGCTGTGACTATAGGCACCTGCCACAACCCCCGACTAGTTTTTGTATTTTTAGTAGAGACAGGGTTTTTCTCTTGCATAAGTTGGTCTTGAACTCCTGAGCTCAGGTGATTCAGCCACCTTAGCCTCCCAGAGTGCTCAGATTACAGGCACCAAGCTACCTGCCCAGCCCTAAAAAGCAAATTTTTAATTTTAAAGAAGTGTTTTTTAATTCTTAGAAATAAAATTGCTGTTGCTTAATATAGGGACATTTGCTGCATATTGCCAAATTGCTCTCCAGGAAAGTTCTAACCAACTACACCCTATTCTGCCCCCAGCCATTGCATGAAAGAGCTTACACAATGACTGCACAGGAAACACTGGGGAAACATCACAAAGTGTGTTTCTAATCCACCTTTCGTCAGTTAGACAGAGTGTCTGCTCCTCCTGGCTGCAGGCTCTCTGCTAGGTACTGAGGACACAGAAGCATCTAAGCCCTGTTGATCTAGCAGAGAATAGTGCTGGAGTAGGAGGTAGAAGACAGGCTGGAGAGACAGGCTGGAGAGACAGCCTGGCTGTGGCCTTAGGGCCCTGCTTCCAAGGCTAGACCTCCACCCTGAGCAAATAATTCAACTTCTCGGTACCCCAGTTTCCTTATCTGTAAAATAGGGGTCATCAGCCTTACTCAGCATGATCCATAAATCGGAGAAATCACAGGTTTAAAAGACATGATGCACAGACTCCCTCACTCACTCGGAGCACAGTGTTATTACTACTAATTCACCTCGACACACAACTAAGAGGTAATTAAGGGAGGGTAGAGCCCAAATCAAAACAAAATGCTCCTGACTGTAATCTACTCTGCCTGCCTACGGCCATGTCTGAACCTTTCCATCATTGAAGAAAGTTCAACTGGATAACACTGTTTTTATAAGGGGTTAAGCAAATTTTTTCTGTAAAGGGCAGGCTCTTTCACAACTATTCAATTTTTTGTGAAAGTGGGAACAGACAATATGTAAACAAAGGGGCATGGTGGTCTTCCAATAAAACCTGATTTGCAAAAAGTTTATATATAAACAGATGTGCTGTAGCTTGCTGACTATAAAAATAAAAAATAAATAAATAAATACATAAATAAATAAAAGGGCCTTGGCTACCATGCAGAGGGGTGTGTTTTCTGTTGCCAAAAATGAAGGAAAATACTCTTTCTCATCACATATCCAATGCAATCTATGTGTATTGATATACTCCACATATCATTGTGTACAAAAAAGCATATTGAAGAACATACTGTTGCAAAAGATAGCATTTATATCCATTGTGTGTATATAAACTATAGTTCATGCACTCATACAATAATTAATTGAAATGTTGATTGAGGGCTTACTGGGTGTGAGGTCCTATGCTAAGTGCTGGGAATACAATGAGAATAGGGTCCCTGCTCTCAGCAAGCTTTTATCCTGGTGACTGAAACTAACATTAGGTATCTTCTATACTTTCATATTGTTGGATTATTTTTTCAATAATTATTAGGAAAAATTAATTTTGACTTTTAGAATAATGAATGATCTACAGCATATAAGATGGAGACTGATGAATGAATGAAAATATAAAACTAGGCTACACCAGGCTAAAGAAAGCTGAGAAAACTCAGCTGAAAAGTGAGTTATGAAAAAATGAAGTGCAGACACTTAAGGAAGGGAAGGGGATTAAAATGAACCCGCTCTCCTTAATAAGAATCTCATTTGATGATCTTTTCTAGAAGAGGGGTCAGCAAACTTCTTTTGTAAAGGGCCCCCTTGTAAATATTTTAGGTTTTGCAGATCATTAGATCTCCACCACAACTAGTCAATTCTACCATGGCAGTGTGAAAAGAGCCAAAAATTACACACCAATGAATAGGAAGGCTGTGTTACAAAAAAAAAAAAAAAAAATCCTGTATTTATGGAGGCAGGAATTTAAATTTTATATAATTTTCACATGTTGTGAAATAGTCTTCTTTTTAAATTTTTTTTAACTATGTAAAACTATAGAAGTCATTCTTAACTCTTGGGACAGATTTGGCCCGTGAGTCATAGATTGCCAAGCTCTGATTTAAACAGCTACGTAATAGTCCATTCTGTGCATGTTCCAAAATACTTTTAGTTAATGCCCCATTGGTGATATTTAGATCATTTCCAGCTTTTTCCTATTACACACAGTGCTGTGATGAGCATCTTTGCTTCGTTCAGTGTGTTAACGTCTGTCTTCCACCTGTCTCTGAATTCACATTGATGTCACCAGCAACAGCTCTCGTGAAAAAACTATACAGGAGTTCTTGAGACTGTCCCACTGAATTCCAAATGCAGAAGATCATAATGGCTCTTTTACTTACCAGCTTAATAATTCTATTTTTAAAAGGCTGTCAAATTGCCTGACATGAGTTATTCTTTACAAACCCTGCTGCTTGTTCTCAGTGATTCATAGTGCTCAGTGTTTACCAAAAGGTTCTCACCATGGCCTCATGCTTTTCCCCAGAAGAAACACTCAGGCCACCCCTCGCTGAGAGACCCTTCCTCCCAGCATCTCCCACCAGGCTCCCTGCCCTCTCTTTGTTTTAGATACTGGGTCAGTTTGATATAAGATTTCCTTCCTACTGCTGCTGTAACTCAAATACTTGGACGGGTGTTTAGTACATTTACAAATTTTTCCCAAGGATCTTTGACTTTTATTTATACATGGCTATCTCCATCCTGTCTACACCATTTCTATTTTTTCCTTTTGTTTGCATCACTCCAAATTTTTAAATAACCTGTTTATTTTAAAATTATTTTTGCAGAAAAAATACTTGTTGTAAGAAAAACAAATACCAACTTATTAAACACTGTAAAGTAGACTGTGACAGTCCTCCCTTCCATGCCCCACCAAGAGTAGCTGTCCCTCTCAGACAGAGCTGCTTATCTGCCTTAGATAAGTGACTTAACTCCTCAGAGGCTTTGTTCTTCATCTGTAAAATGGGAATGATGGTCTCATTACTTCAGATGGAAATCATGCTTTTGAAGTATTTAACACTTCACTACAGTGCCTGACCATGTGAAATGTTTGATAAACAATAGCTATGTTAGTGATATTATTATTAAGAGCTCTGTCTCATCCTTCTTCTGTGCAAATGTAATAATAACATAATGTATGATTTTTAATATAAATGGTATCATTTTATGCTTAAACTTTGGTATTTTTTTTAAGCCACTTAATTTATCTGGAGTAACCATCTTATTCCATTTAATGACTTCATAGAATTCCACTGCACTGGTATACCATTATTCCTTTAATCATTCCACTATTGCTGGTTATTTAGGCTTTCATTTCAGATTTTCAGTGCTGCAGAGAACGTCTTTGAACATACAAGTTCAGGTATTTGTGGGGATATTATTTTAGGATGAATTCCCCAAAAAAGGAATTGAAGCGTCAATGGCAATAAGCATTTTAATAGTTTCAATGATTTTTAATAGCTACAGCCCAAGGCAGGAGTTCTATTGAGCTAGCTCCCAAAATATTTACAGCTTTCTGCCTTCCAGAGCCCCAGCAAACTGCACCTCCTGATCCTCTCATCACTAGAAGAGCCATCCAAGTTGGCCAATAAAGTCGTGAGTGCAAAGGACATATATCATCACCATTTAATGCCAATTCAAAATCTTCTGGAGCCTTCTTTGTCTTCTGCCATAGTGACAACAATATTACAGATGGTGGCAGCTCCACTAACTTGAACTCTGTAGTGAGTTCAATGTGAAACAGAGCCTCAGCTGACCTGCCACAAACCCACAGTGTGATGACAAACATTTGTTGTTTTAAGCCCCCATCATTCTAGTTACTGTAGCATAAACTGATTGATAACACCTAACTGCTCTCCAAGTTACCAATTCACATTCCTAGCAAAAGTAGGCAGAGTTTGCTTTCCTGTACCTCTCTTGCAGTTTTTCCTAATTTTTCAATTTTTCTTTTCCATTAGTTTTATTAGACGTGATCAGAAAAAAAGATGTGTAATACCTCTGCTACTTACCAAGCCTTACCTACTTACCACACCCCTTCTGATTTATTAGCAAGTCCCATTTTCTCAATATATCCCACGGTGCTACTATGCTACTAAAAGCTCTTTTCAGACTCTTTAGTTTCTTTTCTTTCTTCAATATTACCTAATTCCCTTTCTGCTGACCTCATCTCATGTTCAATAGCCTTAGTAGGTATACTGTAAGCCCGTCCACATCTCTCTACACCACCTTGATTTTTAGAAAAGGTTTTCCCTGTTAGAGAAATGAGCAGTTACCATATTTTAGTTGTGACTATGTTGAATGGTCCTCTTGAAAAACTCACATTAACACCTCCATATCTCTTACCTCTGTTTGTAACAAGGGGTAACAAATGTAGATGTGTAGATGCGCACACAAACTCTAGCCACTCTTTAAGGACCAGCTTAAACTAAACGCCACCTACTTCATGAAGCTGTTCTTCCTCCTCATCCTCAGTTTACGGTAATGGCTTCCTCTAAATGCTCAGGTGCTTTTCTGTATCTTTTTCACACACTTTGTTAGGCTGCGGTTAGAGGGGGCTACATGGGGATTCATCTTCCTTTGTTCTTTTAGCAAATCATCATTGTTCATTTATATGCAACACATTTTGCTATCACTGCATTACAAAGTTGTACCACTCACGGGGAGCTAGGGAAGGCCTGTGAGCAGAGTATCTGTGTGAAAGCAAGACGTCCTCACAGAGAATTTGGGAAAAGCCTCGAAGCCTTCAAATATGAATGCTCAAACTCTCAAACCCCAAGTGCATTCTTACATTTTTTTCCTGCAAGTGAAATGATCCTTCTACTGATAAAATCCAGGATAAGGGAAACAAAGGGTATGTTTTATGATAACCATTGGTGTCTGAACAAACTCTGCACTGGGATGTATCCGTCTCCAGCTTGAAAGGAGATTGCAGGACAGTATGAACTGACTGATTCTGGCCTGTTTGCTTAAGTACAAGCAGCAGGTTGGTTTTTTATAAAATCTAAGTTCCAAGAGGGCACATAGAAATTGTTCAGTCATTGTTTACTATACAGAGGTAGGTCAGTGTAAACTACCTCCCCCCAAAACAAACACTCATTAGATAACCCTTGATTAGCAAGCAGGCATAAAAACAATCGCATAACCTCCAAGCGCTCCATCCCTCTAGGTATTTAACTATTCTTTCCAAGAGATAGTCTCTTGATACAGACACAATCTTCTTGAGGCAGAATTCAGTTAACCTCATAGTCAGCATTAGACAACCAGAATCATCTAAGTTAGAAGGTGGAGGTAGGACCATATTAGAGTCAAGTCTTAGGCACCATTCAGCAAGTTGAAGGATAAAAAGCTCACTATTTTTATATCCTACGCATGCAATGTTGGGGAGTAACTCTAAAATATCTTAGGCAATCTATATATATCTTGAATACCAGCCAATGAAAACCCACTTCTCATATTTATTATGCTATTTTAATTAACAAGACCTTTGGTACTAGTCATGGAGAAATATATAGTAGTTGAAACACTTCACCTGGAGAGTGGTCTTATTTGAATAAATGCAAACTGGCCATCTCTGGAGTCTATTTCCAGAGAGATGGTCTGCCCCTAGAGTGTGGCTCAAAGCTAATCAACCACGTATTAAGATCATATTCTCTGATGGAATAATTTTAAATCAATTACACACACCAAAACACAAGGGATTGGTCATGTCAGACTCTAAAAGCAGGGGTCCTCCAACTGTGGCCCGCGGGCCACATGAGGCTGTGTGATTGTATTTGTTCCCGTTTTGTTTTTTTCCTTCAAAATAAGATATGTACAGTGTGCATAGGAATTTGTTCATAGTTGTTGTTTTTTTTAACTATAGTCCAACCCTCCAACGGTCTGAGGGACAGTGAACTGGTCCCCTGTTTAAAAAGTTTGAGGACACCTGCAGCTAAAGCATAAAAATCAGGGTATTTGACCCAGCTCTGGAAATGTGGGCACAAACTACAGGCTCCAAAGGCAACTCTCTGTATGTCTCCTGTCACATAAACTTTTGTGACAGTGTGATAAAAAGGAGAATCTGATTCACCAAGGAGAGATTTCTTCTGGTATATTGCCCGGGTACAGTGGAAGCAGCTGCCAGGTGAACCAGTGCTCTCCAGATTTGTCAGGGAGATGACCCACACAACCTCACTAGCCACACACCCCCAATACCTCATCACAAGCCCTGAAAGGCTTCTAACACGCACCTCTATGATTAGAGTTAAAAAGCAGTAGATGTTTTGTTCCTTCTTTGCTGTAAGGCTTTTTAGAGAGCCATTTTGAGTTCGCAGTAAAATTGAGCAGAAGATACAGAGATTTCCCATATATCCGCTGCACCCCCACATACGCACAGCCTCCCCCATTATCAACACCCCCACCAGATGGTACATCTGTTACAATCCAGGCACCTACACTGATACATCATTATCTCCCCAAATCCACCATTTGCATTAGGACTCTTGCTTGGTGTTGTACATTCAGAGGGTTTGGACAAATGTCTAATGACACGTGTCCATCATTGGGGTGTCATACAGAGCTGTTTCTCTGCCCTAGAAATGCTCTGTGCTCCGCCTATGTGGAGTCATCTCTCCTTTCCCCCAACCACAGCAACCACTGATCTTACCACTGTCTCCAGTTTTAGATTTTTGAGAATGTCGTGTAGTGAGAATCAGGCACTATGGATGGCATGTAGCCATACTTTCAGACAGGCCTTATGTATTCCTTGTTTATTGTCTTTAAGGTGGATTTAAAGGAAGAAAGACATTCTCCTCTACCCTCATTAAATGGCTCCTTCTCCCCCCTCATCTGCATCTCAGCTCTTCACTGTGTGGGAGAGTGGGCACAGATGCAGAGCTGAAAGGTAGCTCGGGGCAATCCTCATACT
The DNA here is from genome assembly GCA_963574355.1 of Loris lydekkerianus. Taxonomy (NCBI): domain Eukaryota; kingdom Metazoa; phylum Chordata; class Mammalia; order Primates; family Lorisidae; genus Loris; species Loris lydekkerianus. Next base: position 7,735 of record CAUYPK010124969.1, on the reverse strand, counting down.
CCCCCCATCCCCTTCATCGGCACTCCTCTCCTTGAAGAACATACTTTCTGTGGCCATGATACATTGTGCAACTTGGTATTTCCCTGTAATTCCTCTGCCAAGTCAAGGGTCAATATTTCAAAGTACAAATGACTGCACATGGCCTTTTATTATATCTGCGGTATTTACACAATACCTTTTAAGTGTTTTTAAAATGTGTTTTGAGTCAGTGTTAATGGAACAAAAGTATTTCATGGTTTAGTTCTGAGTATGCATCTAAATTTTTTTAAATAATTCATATAGAAGGAATTTCCCATTGTGAGTCTTTGCACTGAGAGTTGCATTTTTCCAGGGATATAGCATTAACATGTGATCCAGACCCCCTATATTTGCAGGCACATCTTATTGTCCCCAGTAGAGACTCCAAGTCCAGAGTTTATGCCTCTTTACTCTAATGATGAAGCTCTAACATCTAGTTCAGTGCAATGCAACATAATAGGTCTTCAATATATTCTTTTTAAATAAGTAGATGGATACTTGGGTGACCAGAAGCAGCCAGGTTGTATTTGTGCTTGGTTTAACACTGATGATGGTCATATTTAGATTTACCTTTGTTTCAAATTAGGTTAACATTTCAGAGTATCTTGGAGATATTGCAGATTCAGTTCCAGACCACTGCAATAAAGTGAATAGTAAAATAAAGTGACTCAGAGAATTTTTTCTTTTAGAGACTGGGGCCTTCCCATATTGCCGAGGCTGGACTAGAACCCTCAGGTGCTAGTAATCCTCCTGCCTCAGACTCCCAAGTAGCTGGGACAACAGGCTTATGCCACTGTGCCCCCACTCACATAAATCATTTGGTGCTCCCGCGTATATAAAAGTTAGGGTATGCTGTAGTCTATTAAATGTGCAATACCATTATGCCTAAAATAATGATGTATACACTTTAGTTGAAAAACACTTTATTGCAAAAAATGCTAACCATCCCCTGAACCCTTCAGCAAGTCAAACTCTTTTTGCTAATGAAGAGTCTTGCCACAATGTTGATGGCTGCTGACTGATCAGGTTGCTGGTTGTGAAGGTTGGGGTGGTTGTGGCAATTTCTTAAAATAAGACAAGGGAATTTGTTACATCGGTAGACTCTTCGTTTCACAAAAGATTTCTCTGTAGTGTGTGACGCTGTTTGGTAGTGTTTTACCCCAGTAGAACTTCTTCCACAATTGGAGTCAGTCCTCTCTAAGCCTTTGGCTGCTTTATCAACTAAGTGTGTGCCATCTTCCAAGTCCTTTGTTGTCATTCAACAATGTTTATAGCAGTGTTTTTCAACTTTTTTCAACCTCACAGCACATTCAATTCTGTAGCACTCTTAAGTTATGTTGATCAAAAAAAAAAAAAAAAAGAATAAAAAAATAAGTTCTTTGAAAATTATTTAATTATCTTTAAAAGTTTTTGTACCATGCATAAGGTTCTCTCACTGCACACTGGTTGAAAATCATAAGTGTAGAGCATCTTCATTAGAAATAGATTCCATCTTAAGAAGCCACTTTCTTTGCTCACCCATAAAAACCAACTCCTGTGTGTTCGAGTTCTATCATGACATTGCAGCAATTCAGTCACATTTTTCAGGATCCATTTCTGATTCTTGTTCTCTTGATATTTCTGTCACATCTGCAGTTCCTTCCTCCACTGAAGTCTTGAACCCCTCCTAGTCATCCATGAGGGTCAAAGTCAACTTCTTCCAACTCCTATTCATATTAATACTTTGACATGCTCCCATGAATCATGAATGTTCTCAATGGCATCTAGAATGGTGAATCCTTTCCAGAAGGTTTTTAATTTATTTTGCCCAGATCCACCAAAGAAATCACTCTCTCTATGGCACCAGTAGCCTTTCACAATTTATTTCTTACATAATAAGACAAGTCAAAATTACTTCTTCTTAACATATGGACTATAGAATGGATGTTGTGTTAGCAGGCACGAAAACAGCATTAATCTTGTAAATTTCCATTAGAGTTTTTGGGTGACCAGGTGCATCATCAAGGAAAAGTAATCTTTTGCAAGGAATTTTTTTTTTTTGGAGCAGATTTTAACAGTGGGTTTAAAATATTCACTAAACCATGGTATAAACAGATGTGCTGTCATCCAGGCTTTGCTGTTCCATTTATAGAGCATAGTCAGAATAGAGTCAGCTTAATTCCTAATGGCCCTAGGATTTTCAGAAGGGTCAATGAGCATTGGCTTCAACTTAAAGTCACCAGTTGCATTGGCCTCTAACAGGAGAGTCAACCTATCATTTGAAGCTTTGAAGCCAGGCATTGATTTCTCCTTTCTAGGTAGAAAAGTATTAGGCATCTTCTTTCAGTACAAGGCTGTTTTGTCTACATTAAAAATCTATTGTTTAGTGTAGCGACCTTCATCAGTGATTTCAGCTAAATCCTCTGGATCCCTGGCTGTGGCTTCTGAATCAGGACTTACTGCTTCTTCTTATATTTTTCTGTTATGGAGATGTCTTCTTTTCATAAACCAAATGAACTAACCTCTGCTAGTTCCCAGTCGTTCTTCTGCAGCTTCCTCATCTCTCTCAATCTTCACAGAATAAGAGTTATGGCCTTGGTCTGGTAGGCTTTGGCTTAAGGGAATATTGTGGCTGATTTAATCATCTATCCAGACCATGCAAACTTTCCCTTATCAGCAAAAAAGTTGTTTTACTTTCTTATCATGTATGTGTTCCCTGGAGTTGCACTTCTAATTTCCTTCAAGAACTTTTCCTTTGTGTTCACAATTGGGCTAACTGTTTGGCAGAAGAGGTTTAGCTTTCAGACTATCTCAGCTTTCCATATGCCATCCTCATTAATCTAATCATTTCTAGATTCCTATTTAAAACGAGAGGTGTGCAACTGTCACTTGAACATTTATTTTTTTATTTTTATTTTTTTATTATAGATAAAAATATGCACCATAGATGTGGCCCAACCCATCACCCTCCCTTCACCCAAACCTCCCCCCTCCCTTCCCCTTCCTTGGTCCTTTCCCCATAGTCTTGTGCTATAGTTGGGTTATAGCCTTCATGTGAAAGCTATAGTTTAGCTTCATAGTAGGGATGAGTACATTGGATACTTTTCTTCCATTCCTGGGATACTTTGCTAAGGAGAATATGTTCCAGCTCCATCCATGTAAACATGAAAGAGGCAAAGTCTCCAAATTTCTTTAAGGCTGCATAGTATTCCATGGTGTACATGTACCACAATTTGCTAGTCCATTCGTGGGTCGATGGGCACTTGGGCTTCTTCCATGACTTAGCATAAAATTTTCACTTTAATTTGACTTCATTTTAAACTCTAAGGACTCTTAATAATCTCATCTGACTGCAATTCAGATTTAAAGAATGGACCCATATACTTTGATATCTAGGAATGTAACTGTTAAGAGCTATTATAAGTTGACAGTAAACTCTTCTGTGTATAAAGATGCTCAGGAAAAAGCACCTCTTAACTAATGAAAGTTCAATTTCAGTAACAGATTACAAAGGAGAAAAAAGAGGCAAGTACTACCTTGTCTTAAAAAAAAAAATCTTTTAAATTTCAGGAATGGAATTTGCCAAGAGTTGTCTTGTATTTTAGAAAGAGAAAGCTTTTTATCCAAATCTCCGTCTTGATTATTTCAGTCTGTGGCAGGTTTTATACAACCTTTAACCCTTCTCTTCTTCCGACCATGATATACAAGAGGACTGATAAATAATGGTGCATGTCTGTGTTTTTCATTTTCCTCAACTTACAGAATCAGAAGTTAAAACTTACCCATTTTGTGATCCAACCAATTTTCTTTGGTTTAACACCAAGACTAATGCATTCCCTTCTTAGGCTTTTCCAGTGTGTCTGAACTTAGTGTTTTAGTCATTCATGTAAAACCTTTCATGCTGGTTTTATGTTTGAAAATAGGTCCCAGCTGCTCTGGGTTTTTTAATCCTTTCTAGAAAGGCATGTGTGACAGCATCTGCCCCAGGGAGATGGCAGCTCTAAAGCTTTCTCTCCTAGGTAAGGAAAGTACAAAGCCAGACTCTATTATCATGCTTATTTCCCCAGCTACCTAATTAGATCAATATATGCTTTATATTTTGATAAACAGACAGGCCTATATGGATAGCATGTGTGTGTATGTACAGATATGTACATAGTATGTGTGTATAGTATATAGAGATATGTACATATATAGAAAGAGTGAGAGAGAGATATTATAGAAAATATTATTTAGTTGGTATTTTTGAAACTTCTGTAGCATGTAGTAAGGGTTCAATGAATAAATGAATATGTGAAGAGATAAAAGTATTAATTTTAATACTTTTTATTTTCTGAATAAGTTTAATATTTTCTGAATTTTCTGAATAAGTTTAAATATTTCATTTTTTTAAAAAAGTTGAAAGCTAAGCATTTGATTTGAATATTTTAAAAAATCGATTTGAAGTTTTAAACACTGTAGGTTTGTACTCTAGCTTCTCAGAAATTATGTAAACTTAGTTTTGAACCTGTTCCCTAAGAATATTTAAATTATTTTCTCTTATCTATATGCGATGTTATTGAATCACTGACTTTTACATTTAGAAAATTTAAGCCAAAGAATTCATAGGACAAAGTTTTAATTTGTACACATGTTTATACATGCATTATAACATTTTGTTCCTGAGTCAATAACAGCCTCTACTTTTGCATTATGTAGTATGTCAGTGATACTCAGAGTAGATACTTCCTAGTCTTTTTTCCCTCATGTCAAATAGGTAATGTGCTGAGATCATAATAAGGTTTGAGGGGGATACATGTCACATGTGAGTTTGGAAACCCAATCATCATGAACCACAAAAAGGTCTGCTTACATTCTTTTATGCTTATTTCTTATAATGAATAATGCATTCAAATTCTATTCTTAAAGCTTAAGGGTAACATTGAAGCTGGCCAGAGCTAGTAAAATTATGATCGCGAATGAAATTTATCACAGTGTAGACAAGGCAAGCATCTTGAAACTTTAAATCTACTTCTGAAACAATGGCAAGTAGGCATTTCGCCAGTGCTAATTTGTCTTACTCTATTGATTCAAGCTTTATTGGGCATTCTATTGTCTCTTCCAGGGAGGACATAAGAGGAATACAGAATGGGGAGGCTCTATGAAGGATAATGCCAGACGCGTGAATCACGTTGCATACTACCTGTGCTGCTTAGACAACGCAGAACCTAAGCCATCTTTTCAAAATATCTTGGTAACAGATATATCTCCCTATATATAGAAGTTGAAACTTGTTGTATATAATGGCTCCTTGGTACAATTATGATAAAATGTTTTCAAATGTACTACTTTAAATATATTCCTGCATCACTGAAGAAAATTTCCCCAAGTCGACAAAATCTCAAAATTTAGTCAATCTTTCCCTTAACATCTTGAATGAATAAAGGATCATTCTCCTTATTACTACTTATTGCAGGCTGTCTGCCTCTAATTGCACACCCTCTTTCAGCACATTATTGAGTGAGGATGAAAAAAGAGAGTGCATTACATCTGTGCAGTAAAAGCATCAGAATATTGTATGTTCAAAGGAGAAGAAATTTTTGAAGACAAATGGAATGGTGATGTCATTTTTCATACTTATTATAGGCTAACCATAACAGTCATGGTGTGTCCACGACCGTCTGAGCAACTGATTTACATTTCTCCTTCACTACACTTCTAGCCTGGCTTGAATGTCATAAAGGGTATTTGTCTAATTCATTACTCTCAGGAGAGTCAGCTTTCTATTTTCTCTGTAGTTGGGGTTAGAAACCGCAACTCTTGCTTTCCTACATTAACATCATCTACTAGGTGTCACTACAAAGTCTTTAAATACAGTGCTTTGCAGAAGAGAGTTTTAGATATACTGTTTCTAGAATTTAGAAGAGGGTAACCCTATGTGCCCTGTTCAAGAATTTGCAGCTGTTGTGTAATACAGCTATTGATCACAGTTTTATTTTAGTAGACCTTAGACAAGAAGGGAAGATAAGCTGACTTCCCAACATCTAACTTCTTTTTGTGCTTTAAAAATGGCTTAAGTGAGGGAGGTCTGTTGGTTAGTATGACAGAGTGAATAGAACAGCAGGATGGCACCAGAGCTGGAGAATGTGTCTCACAGCATCTCAGTGGTGTTGAAAATAGGTACTACTGCTTCATCAAAAAAGAAAAGAGGAGATCCTAAATAAAGAATATTCACTGAGAGTTATATGTTGCTATTCTTTAATATCTTAAAATGTAAATTTTTTTTATTAAGTCATTTGTACATAGATCATAAATACATTTATGCCATTATGGGATTCAATGTTTTGATTATTTGTACAAATTGGAGTGCTTACATCCTACTAATCAACAGAGCCTTCACTTCATTTACCCAATTACAACATTAAGACATTTGTGTTCTACATCTGATAGATCCGACTTGTACTTGCAATATGCTCCATAGGTGTGGTGCCCCTACTAACCCTCCCTCTATCGACCCACTCACCCCCGTTCCCCTCTGCCTCCCCTTCCCTCCTTCATCCTAGGCTATAATTGTGTTTCATTTTTCATATACAAGTGTGAGTGATTATAAATTGGTTTCACAGTACTACTGAGTACATTGGGTATTTTTTTCCCATTCCTGAGATACTTTACTAAGAAGAATATTTTCTAGCTCCATCCATGTAAACATAAAAGAGGTAAGTCTCCATCTTTCTTTAATGCTGCATAGTATTCCATGGTGTACATATACCACAATTTATTAATCCATTCGTGGGTCGATGGGCACTTGGGCTTCTTCCATGACTTGGCAATTATGAATTGAGCTGCAATGAACAATCTGGTGCAAATATCTTTATTGCCAAATGATTTTTGGTCTTTTGGATATACACCCAGAAGAGGAATTGCAGGATCAAACGGCAGGTCTACATTTAGATCCCTGAGTGTTCACCAAACTTCCTTCCAAAAGGAACGTACTAGCTTGCATTCCCACCAGCAGTGCAGAAGTGTTCCCTTTTCTCCACATCCACGCCAACATCTGTAGTTTGGGGATTTTGTGATGTGGGCTACTCTTACTAGAGTTAGATGGTATCTTAGAGTAGTTTTGGTTTGCATTTCTCTGATGATTAAAGATGATGAGTATTTTTTCATGTGTCTGTAGGCCATGCACCTGTCTTCTTCAGAGAAGCTTCTGTTCATGTCTCTTGCCCACAATGAAATGGGATCACTTGTTTTTTGCTTAGTAATAAGTTTGAGTTCTCTGTGGGTTCTGGTTATTAGACCTTTGTCAGTAGTATAACTTGCAAAAATTCTCTCCCATTCTGAGGGCTATTTGCTTTACTTAGTGTGTTCTTGGCAGTGCAGAAGCTTTTTAATTTGATAAGATCCCAGTAATGTATTTTTGATGTTGCTTCAGTTGCCCAGGGTGTCCTCCTCATGACGTATTCTCCCAGGCCATTTTTTTCAGGCGTTTTCCCCTGCACTCTAAGAATTTTTATAGTTTCATGTCTTAAGTTTAAGTCTTTTAACCAGTTGAGACTCAATTTTTGTTAGAGGAGAAAGGTGTGGGTCCAGTTTCAGTCTTCTATAGGTTGCCAGCCAATTCACCCAGCACCATTTGTTGAATAGGGAGTATTTCTCCTAAATTTTTGTTTTAAATGGATCACCAGGCAGGTGAGAGAAGAATGTTAAAGCTATTTGCCTTTTCTTCATTACTAAGATGAAGAGACGAGCTGCGCTCCTC
>CAUYPK010124966.1:0-40886 GCA_963574355.1 Loris lydekkerianus | reverse complement strand
AGTGGTTCTCAACCTTCCTAATGCTGCCACCCTTTAATACAGTTCCTCATGTTGTGGTGACCCCCAACCATAAAATTATTTTCGTTGCTACTTCATAACTGTAATTTTGCTACTGTTATGAATTGTAATGTAAATATCTGGTATGTAGGATGTATTTTCATTGTTACAAAGAGGTTGTGACCCACAGGTTGAGAACCACTGGTTTAGAGATCACCTGTTTCCAAGTTCAGGTGAAGGGTGCAGGTGGAGGATACCTTTTCTGTGCCTGAGATATGTCTAACAGAGTTTTAAGGCCTTCAAAGTTTAATCTTGATAAATTTAGGGCTAGTCCCTAAGACAGTCTTGATAAAAATTATTAGAATGAAGCATAGGAAATGGCCAACACTCAATTTTAATTTATAAGTATGGCAGATTCATCTGTTTCCACATAATACCACAAAATGTTTTCAGATATTAATGAAGAGATATTAAAAGACTTTGGGGGCTGGGCACGGTGGCTCTTGCCTGTAATCCTAACAGATTGGGAGGATGAAGCAGGAGGATTGCTTGAGCTCAGGGCTTCATGACCAGCCTGAGTAAGAGGGGGATCCTTTCTCTACTAAAAAGAAAAATAGAAAAACTGAGGCAAGAGGATAGCTTAAGCCCAAGAGTTTGAGGTTGCTGTGAGCTATGATGCCACAGTGTCTACCCAGGGCAACAGAGTAAGACTATCTAAAAAAAAAAAAAAAAAAAAAAGGCTTTTTTTTTTGTCTTTCAATATTTCATGCCCCTTAACATTTTTCATGGTGCCCGGCATACCTGTACTAAGACTACACACACATACGGACAACATGACTTACACTTCCTTTTCTGGGATCTTACAGAGTTAAAAAGGCAGATGCCAAGAATTAGCACACTTGTATGAATGAAAGACTTGGAAAGTTCCACTCACAACAGTCTTCTCCTTAGTTTTTGAGCACCGCCCCTCCCTAGCACCACCACCTCAAGCTCTCCCAGAAATCATTTTATTAGCCCAAAAGCAAGGAAGACACCATCCTGCAGCAGGCTTGGTGGCATGCTGCCTGCGTGTGGAGCAAGCCCCAACTCTGAGTCACAGAGATCTGGATTCTGCATTTGATTTGATTATTTCTTGGTGGGTGATTTTGGGCCATTTACTTAACCACCATGGATTTCAGTATTCTCATCTGTAAGATAGGGACAGTAATATCTACTTTACAGATTTCAAGGTGGCCAAATAAGGTAATGTATGAAAGTGCCTAGAACTGTGCCTTAGATATACATAGTAGGTACTCCAGACTAATGAGAGAGCAAGAAGATTAAATATCCTACCTCTGGCACTCTCTAACCTCTATACCTTCCCAACCATCATACATAGCTCAGAAACCAACAAGCTCCTTTATTTGCAGTGACATACGGCACGAGACATTGGGTGTTGTTGGCAGTAACCAGTCAGGCAGGCAAGTCATGACAAATGGCTAGCAGGGTCTCTGTTGCTTTGGGAAAGACAGCTTGCAGCTGGAGCGGCACACAAGTCTTATTGTAGCATCAGTGACATTTGGGCTGCTCAAGAATGGTAAGGACTTACACCCTCTAGGCCAGTATAATTATTACATTTTTGCAATCATGGAAATGTATAAAATCTGCACTGTCTCAAACATGTGGCTACGGCTACTGAGCACTTAAAATGGGCTAGTATGACAGAAGAGAGAATTTTAAATTTCATCTTTATTAATATTGGGCAGTTCAGAACCAGGCTAAAGAATTGGCAAAGTGAAATCACAGGAGTGGAAAATCCTGGGGGCAGACTTGGATGCTTTAGCTCGCTGAAGCCAGGCTGTGGGAAGGGTTCTGGCAATACAGACAACAGGAGACAAATGTGAGGCAAATTCTGATTATCTGTTTAAAGAGTTTACATGTTCTTTTCTTGGCAATGGGAGCTACAGAAGGTCTGTGAGTAAAGGTGTGACACCATGTTGCTCTACTTCAGAGTAGTTCATCTCTTAGCAGGAGGGAGAAGAATGGATCTCTGATGCGACCAGATAAAGGATGGAAATGCAACTGCTTAACAGCGTTACCATAAAAAGCCAGGCAGGTCTCTCAGTACAGTCTGGGCAGTGTGGTTCAGTTACATGCCTTGAAGTATGTATAAAACTAAAACTTGAATGGGGTCTATTGCATTGTAAAGCCCATAAAAGAAAGTGTATTTACCTGTACTACTGTTTTTAGATCTCCTGAGGGAAAGAGAGGAAAGTCTCTCTTGTAGCACTGTCATGATGACACAGAGTGGGGCTCCTAGGTCAGGACCTGATATTAATCTGGCTGGGTGTAACTTCCGAACTTTTTCCTTCCCACACGCATTTCTGAATTGGATCCCCCCTATTTTGTTGTGAAAACTAACCTCTCCTACCTTCCTACTGCCTTGATGAAATCCCAAATTACGCTATTGCAGAGCTCATTAGCAATACAGTTATTACCTGCATTTGAGGACATCTCCAGAAAGATACAGATGTTATTTCCTCCCTGAGGTCTTTTCAATTTATAGGCAATTAACTGATAGCTTTTTACCCCCCTTTTATAATCTTTACTTGAGAGGCACTTCAATATCAATTATTAAAAATATCAATTCAACTAGGGAAGTGGATTACCTGAGCTCAGGACCTCAAGACCAGCCCTAGCAAGAGTGAGACCCTGTTTCCACTAAAAATTGAAAAACTCGGTGGGCTGCTGGAAATAGAAATCCTAGCTTCTTGGGAGGCTGAGCAAGAGGGTCGCTTGAGCCCAAGAGTTTGAGGTTGCTGTGACCCAGGGCGGCAGAGTGAGAATCTGTCTCTAAACAAACAACGAAACACATGAACAAAAAAACATCAATTCAAAAGCCAGGTTGCCTGGAACCCTGGTTAATTGTCTGATTTCGGGCAAGTTAGTGACAGTACTACCTACTTCATGGCCTAGTTTTAAGAATTTAATGAGTGAAGGTGCCCAAAGTGCTTAGAACTGTGCAGGGAACCTACTGCACATGGGCTAGTATTATTACTACTTGCCAACAATCGTTTTGTATTACTGTCTTGACCTGCCCATCTGGAGTGGGATGGAGGCAGGAGAGGGCCAGGGTAGCCAGGAGGAAGAAGTAGCAACTCTCAAAAGGCCATTCTACAATACTTGGATGTGAATCAAAAGGAATTGGTCAGAGAGTTAAGGGAAGGGCCATTTGTCTGAGCTAAGTTCAGACTTATCCTAGGAGGGAAATCACATAAATGTTAAAAAATGCAGAGAAGTTAAACTGGGAAAGAATGGGAAAGAAAGTCTTGACACGTACTGGACAGAACAGTTTTTATGTTCCTGGAATCAAACTTTGCAGGTTCAGACAGATGACCTGGGCTTAACCACCAGCGGGGGCTCAGGGAGCGCCTCCCGAGTTGCCGTGACCCGGGCTGCGCGCGCCCGGCGGTCCCGCTGCTGCCACCTACAGGGTGTGCGAGGCCCGGTGCGCTGCCTTCGTGGCTCCCCTGCGGCTGGATGCTGCAGCCTCCTCACCGGGGTTAGAAGCTTTTTCTTACGGGTTTGGAATGTATTTACCCCATAGACACAACAGTTCTGGAACACAGTTCTAAACAATATTTTAAAACACCTTGTAGGGACGGGAAAAAAAGAAAATAAGAGGAAGTTCCAAAGACAGAAGAGAAAGTGTACACTGATCCGTCACCAGGAGCCAGGCTGTGCGTTAGTGGTTGGGCCTATGTCATCACGCTTAATTCACACAAAAGGTACCTGTATTGTTATCTTCACTACAAAGTAGGTTAAGGCTTCCAATGCACGTTTTTTTTGCAACCCGGGCCACTCACGTTCTGAAGTACATAAATGTCATAACACACCAATTGAGTTACATTATTTTCCAGTCTTCCCCAAGTGTGAAAGCACTCTTAATTGAGTTGACAAACAGGATCAATGGTCAGTGAGCTTCTGTTTGCACAAGGTAAATGCTACTTCCTTTGACCTGTTGCTTTAAAAATCAATGCAGGGAGCCGAAAACCGAAAACCGAAGAATAAGCTTATCAGGCAAATCAAGACACTTCAAATAAAGCTGTTATAGCAGAAATTTTTACTTATGTAAGCCAGTCAGGTTCTTAATTAACTGGGGCTTAAATCTTTGTCTATTAGTAAATTAAGTTTTTTTCTTTAATCATTCAAGCCAACCTGAATGAATTAATGTTTTAGACCAAAGTACAAAACATGGTGCCCTGTCTGGCTTTTTTTGTTTTCTTTTTTTTTTGAGACAGAGTCTCACTATGTTGCCCTCAGCAGAGTGCTGTGGCATCACAGCTCACAACAACCTCAAACTCTTGGGCTTAAGTGATTCTCTTGCCTCAGCCTTCTGAGTAGCTGGGACTACAGGCGCCTGTCACAACGCCTGGCTATTTTTTTGTTTCAGTTGTCGTTGTTTGCCGGGCTCAAACCCGCCAGCCTTGGTTTGTGGCTGCCTCCGTAACCACTGTGCTACAGGTGTCGAGTCTCCCTAATCTGGCTTTTACTGACTCAGTCTCTCAATCATTAGGAAGCACTTATGCTACTGTTATGATATAATCATCATATGTAAATTGGCCATCCTGTGGTACCAACAGTGATTCTCAATTAGAACATAGAAATTGGCAGAATGTTCTATTCTTTCACTGAAGCTGGATTATAGTGATATCTTTAGAAACTCTGTGACCTAAAGGAATTTTGCCTTTGATCAAAAAGTAATTTAAGCACTATGGGAATTATTTTCCACATGGTAAGGGAAAGTAACAGCTATAGTAATTTAAGAAGAAGTTGTCAAAATTAAACTTTTCACTTTTCTATGCTGTCAAGCCCACTCTTTTGCCCTGTAAGGAATTAACTACACAGAAGAATAGAACAGCAGACTGAGTGGCCCACTTTAAAACCAAGCAGCACCTTCCCATGTCACTCAGATCTGGAAGGTTCATTAATACTTACATGTATCAGAGTTTCCAGATGTTCAAGGGCAAAAAGTAACACATTCACAGGTGACACAGAGCAAACACCTGTCATGATGCCCAAAGGACTAGCAATCTCTAGTAGTAAAGAATTAAGTGACTAAGTGACCCATAAATAGACTGCCATTTACTTGTTTGTTTTGTCTGGGGTCCATTTAATTGCATCTGTTAATACTACAAATAGCTAATGCTCAGCCATTATCTCCATCATAAACCTCATTGGGGTTGAGAAATGCAGTTGAACTAGATCCTTTACTTAAAAATGATTTTTTTCCCAACATCGATTAAAATATTCAGTAAAAGTGTTAGATTCTTCCTAACTCCTTCCTATTTACATCAATAAAATACATACATTTAAATGGTTAAATGAGAATGACTGCCTTACATATTTTAGATAACATAATGTCTCAAATTAGAAATTATAGAACTTTAATAAGGAAGAAGTGAAAGAAAATGTGGCAACTTTAATGGGAAACAAAGTACCTGTATGCACACAGGAGTTTACAATAAATGTAGATTTACTGACTTGAATGGCCTGAAGACTGATTGCCTGGTTTGCTTAGCAAAGACTGACATGGATTGTGAAGATAAGGGTACGGTCCAGAGTGGGGAAACAGGCTGCTGATATTCACCTGTCCTCCGAGGGGGCCAACTTTCCTGTTCTTTTCTCCTCTACAGTTCCTATTCTAATAACTACAGATTAGATTTCTACATTTAGCTTTAGTTCTTTAGTTTGAAGCACTGTTTATAACAAGTGCAGTAGTGCCTACATGCTGGCTGTATTAATTTTGTAGTATTATTATTGTCAATATTATCTATGTTGGCCAACACTTACTCAGAGCTAACTACGTTACAGTGTTCAAAGCAGAGAGGAAAAGGTACTTTTATCTCAGCTCAAGTTTTAAAAATACAGGGAAAGAGCTGAGGTCACGTTCCCAATCTTGGAACAATAAATGTGGTCAGATGGGGAGTCTGAGTGGCCCAGCGTGGGCCTTATAAACTCTGAGTTTGCTGGAAGTGTATGTGTGAGGGGAGCAGGATGATTGGCTGATCTCAGTAAAACCGTGGTCTGTATTTTGAGGAGTATTTCCCAAAGAAGGTACTTCCTTTCCTGGAAAAAATTCATGTCCACCACAGCTTTGGGCAAGTTACATAATTATTTGAACTTCAGTTGGATAACACATATGATGAAGGAATTGGAATAGATCCTTCCTAAGGGTCCTTTCACATTTAAAAGTCTCCAGTGTCCTTATCTTTTAAAATATAGCACTTCATAAAATAATTTCTCATTCAACTCTGACAGGCAGAGGTGATGCATTTTGCCCTCTTGTTAGATGGGAAAACTGAGGCTCACGAAGTTAATTAACTTGCCTCCAGTTGTTAGAATGTCAGGTAGCAGAATTAGCACCAGATATTAAATCTTTGGATTAGTTCCAAAGAATTCCTTTGAATGCATCCCACATTAGTGAAATTAGTTTTATTCATTCCATAATGACCGCAAACTAATCCAATTGGTGGGATAGTTAAATCTAAATCTCGGGCATTCAAATGTACTATTTTCCTGCCTTTTGTGAGATGGGTTGTTCATTAATGTGATTACTGTCTTTCTAATGAGAGACGCTGGGAGGTATGGCTGGGGGGGAAGAAAAAGCTACTCAGAATTCAAGTTGAAGTAGACTGCTTTTAGGAAAAGATTGAGGTAAAACCCAGAGGAACTGATTATTATCTCCCAGCTCACAGACATTTGATACTATGCCACAAAGCTGATAGTGGTCAAATAAGTCACTGGTGTTTGTTTTAAATTTCTCTAAATAAATATTTACACCACACAATCAATTAAGTCTGGAAAGTCAATGGGATGTGTTTTATTTTTAATAAGACTTAAATTAATTGTACATTCTCTGATTAATTGTATAGTCTCTATATCTGCAAACATCTATTCAGATAACTGAGGTCCTAATGGTTTGCTTTCTTTTAAAGCAAATATATTGATTTAGCATAAAAAATTTTAAGACCAAAATAGAAAACAATCTTTAATTAAAAGTTATAAAAATATGATTCAAAAACCTTTGTTCTGACAGTTAGTGAATTTATTCTTAAGGAAATAAATATGATGATCAGACAGATATTTACTGAAGTGTCCCTTATAGTAGTAAAAAGTTGGAAATAGCCTAGTAGGTAGGAGGTTTATTGCCTTTTTTGTTTGTTTGTTTTGTTTTGTTTTTTTGATAAGAAGCAGGGTCTAGCTCTGCCACACAGGCTGAAGTACACAGGTCTGATCATAACTTATTGCAGCTCCTGGGGTCTAGCAATCCTCCCACCTTAGCCTCCTGAGTAGCTAGGACTATAGGAATGCCACCATGCTTTTTAAATTTTTTTTGTAGAGATGCTATGTTGTCCAGGCTGGTCTCGAACTCCTGTCTCCATTGAATCTCCCACCTCAGCCTCATAAAGTGGTGGCATTACAGGCGTGGGCTACTGTGTGTGCCAGGGCAGGAGATTATTATAAAAAATCATGTTACTTTCATATGATAGAATATTACATAATTATTAAAAATGATGCTGTCCAGGAATAATTAGTGACAAAAACATTCATAATATTTAACAAATAATTAAGAACATGAGCTCTAGAGTTAGCCTGTCTGGTTTCTGATTCTATCTCAACCAATTTCCCATTGTGGAACCCTGTACAATGTTTTGGTCTTTTATGCTTAATTTTACTCAGATATTTAATGGGACTAAAGGTAATGCCTACCTCATAAACTTTTTGTGTGACTTGAATGAGGTAATAAATGTAAACTGCTTAGCACAAAACCAGGCACTATATAATAAGATCATAAAACAGTAAGTCTTCTTTCTTTGCTAATCTGTATTTCCAACATTTTGGACAATGATTATATGTGAATTTGATGGTAAGGAAGAAAATATGAAGTTTTTTCTTATTTAAAAAAATAAAAAAAAATTCTGATAAAATATACAACATAAAATTGTCATCGTAACTATTTTTAAGCATATAGTTCATTAGTATTATGTGTAATCATGTTGTGCAACCAACCTCAAGAACTATTTCATTTTGCAAAACTAAAACTCTATGCCCCTTAAACAACTCTCCATTCTTCTCTTCCACCACTCCCCACCCCTAGCAACCACCTTTCTACTTTCTGAAACTCTACAGATTTGTTACTATAGGTACCTCATATAAGTGAAATCACACAGTATATGTTCTGTGATTGCCTTTTTTCACTTAGCATAATGTCCTCAAGTTTCATCAATGTTGTAGCATGTGTCAGAATGTCCTTCTTTTTAAAGGCTGAATAATATTCATAGTATATATACACCACATTTTGTTTAACCATTCATCCCTTGATGGACACTTGGGTTGCTTTCGACTACTGTGAATGATGCTGCTTTGAAAGTGGATATACAAATATCTGAAAGATTTTTTTTAATAAAAAATATTTCTCTAAATTTTATAAGATACATGTAAATTACATAAAATACTTATATCTTATAAGATTGTTCTTTGGCTCTGAAAGTGCTTCCAACATTAATGATTACGTTAATGAATTCATGAACAAACTCAGCTATTGGGCACTTATTTTTTGTCTGTAGTATGTGTAAATATTTCAGAAGATTTCAGGCTTAGCAGCAAGTAACAAGAAAAAGAAAACCAAACCAAATTGCTAAAACAAGGTAGGCACTGCTTCTCCTGCCATCAGCTCAGGCTTGGATTATACTTCATGGTATAAAGAGTCTAATTGTCTCTTTTCTTGCTCTGTTGTTTCCTGGAGGCTTTTATTTTTTTTTTTTTTAAACAGAGTGTTACTATGTTACCCTCAGTAGAGTGCTCTGGCGACATAGCTCACAGCAACCTCAAATCCTTGGGCTTAAGCGATTCTCTTGCCTCAGCCTCCCAAGTAGCTGGGAACACAGGCAACCGCCATGCCTGGCTATTTTTTTTTTTTTTTTTTTTTTTTTTTTTGGTTGTAGTTGGTATTGTTGTTTAGCAGGCCTGGGCTGGGTTCTAACTGCCAGCCCCAGTGTATGTGGCTGGTGCCAACCAGTGGTCCAACCACTAAGCTACAGGCACCGAGCCCCAGAGGTTTTTCTTTCCAAGGTCTTCTTGTGGGACAAGGTGGTTGCTGGAGCTTCAGGCGCATTGTTCTGGCTGTACTGCAGCCATCAGAAAGGAGGAAGAGATGGAGAAAGAATATGTCTGTCCTTTACTGACATGTCTCCATTTCTAATTGAGAAGCCAGTTACATGCTTATTCCTACCTGTAAGAGAGACCCAGAAAAGTAGTCTTTACTGCTGGTAAACCATATTCACTGCACAAATTGGGGGTTCTATATTGAGAAAGAAGGAAATAATAGATATTGGGGGAACATATGCATTAAATAGCAACCTGGTAGTGTACAACCTTGGCCATGTAATATTGAACTGTTTCTCTTTGAGTCTCTAGATAATCTCAAATGATAATTTTGCAATAGTGGTGATTTTCTCTCCTCTATTAATGTTTACTCCAAATGTAAAGTCTTATAGGAGAACTGGGGCAACCTAGAAAGATGGGAAGAAGGTACTAACTTAACAATCTGCTGCCCTGGATTAGTCCTGAGAGTTCCTTGACCACCTCCAACTCCAGAAAGATGGGGTGGCAGCTTTATTGCCCATATAGCTGGTGATTGGGTGAATTTCTTTTGGAAAGTGACATCCAGATAGAGAAGAAACCCTTTTTCATAGATCATTCTCTATAATGAAAAGGCCTTAGCAATACTAATGCCTACCTAGTGATGAAGTCAAATTTAGATATGATTTTCATAATTTACAATATCAAAGTGACTTGTTTATTCACTCAGCCATTGACTATGAATCAGTACATGAAAATACTTTGGATGTTTTCATGGGAATGTAAAAATTCTTCTTGTTAATTACAGAACTTTGTTTTATTTTAATTATAGAATTGGAAAATTTGTGAAACTCTATCAAGGTTGATTTGGCTCATGGGCATTAAAATGAATAAGTACTGTGTGAAACAGCAAACCTCACCTCATTACTCGTGATATACCATCATCTTTGAGGCAAGGATTGGGGTGGGGTCAGGGAAGAATTAGAGACAGGAAAAGAATAAAGGAGTTTTACTTATCATGATGTTAATTGAAAATTCAAAAAAAAAAAAATAGTTGATGCAACTCTATTTAGAAATGTCTTGGTCCTATCAATCTCATCAAAATGCTTTGGTTTAGAAATAGATAAACTCTGTAATGGGTAAGTTATATGAAAAGAACCTTAAGGTTACAAACAATGAAGAAATATAGTTAAGTGAGAGAAGACCAGGTTAATGATTTCATAATTCATCTTTAATAAGGCTCATTTATACAAATTAGGCCGATATCACTGAAATGATGCTTTTATCATTGTCACCATTCTTCCCACTCCCCAAATAATTACCTCCAAAAGTAAATTTAGAGCCTCTGATTTTTTGGAACATGATTAAAACCCACTTGCAAGGCCAGTCATGGTGGTTCATGCCTGTAATCCCAGAACTTTGGAAGGCTGAGCTGGGCAGATCATCTGAGCTCATGAGTTTGAGACCAGCCTGAGCTAGAGAGAGACCCTATCTCTACAAATGGCTGGGCATTGTGGTGGGCACCTGTAGTTCCAGCTGCTTGGGAGGCTGAGGCAAGAGAATCGTTTGTGTCCAAGAGGTTGCTGTGAACTATGATGCCAGGCCACTCTACCAAGGGCGACAAGGTGAGACTCTGTCTCACAAAACAAAACAAAACCCCCCAAACCCACTTGCAAAATCTAGAGGACTTCTCACCTGCCTTGGTGGTGCCTACTCCTCTCTGAAACTACCAAAATCAGTAGCAAAGCCTAGAAGAAGAGTACAGTTCTTCAATATTTTATCTAGTGACCTCAGAATAAATTCACTGTTCAACTGGTGAGTTAAATTGTGGCCTGCTTCTTACGGTGTTACAACTTGTATTATTGATACTGATTTAGTTTAATAAATATTTAATACTCATGCCAACTCTGTAATTTTAATTTACATCATCTAAAACATCCAATGGGCCTTTCCTATAATTCTATGACTACTCATAATTCAGGAGGAAGAACATTTTGTAATGGAAAGCATCATGATTGGTGAGCCAGAGGAATTCTGTTTAAATGGATTTTGCCATTAACTAGTTGTGTATCTCTGGGCAAATCATTTATTTACTTCTTAGTCTTTAGATTTCTATTAAAATGAAAGGGTAGGGTGTTGGTTTATTTGATCTCTAAGATTTCCAGTACTTTAAAAAATAGTTAAAAGTAGCATTTTTACTTTCATCCCAAGAAGAATCATATAGCCATTACTAAAAGGTTAAGAAATAATGATGCATGTGTTTATACTACATCACCTTTCAAACATATGAAGGTGGAAATGGTGCTCTCCAGGATTATGATAAATACTAACCAAATGTTAAGATTGCTGAATATACCTCTAGAAAAAATGTTTATTCTAAAGAAGGGTAGTCTGGTTGTTTCAGGCAGTGTTTCACTTCTCCCCTCCTCTGTGCATACCCTGAGCCTCCCTGCTGTGCCCGTATATCCCTCCCCCCTCTAAAAGAAGGGAGCTCTCTCCCTTCCCCCTTCATTCAGAGCTTGACTCTGGTGTCATCTCCTCCATGAAGCTGACCCTCTTAAACTCCCATGGTGTGTTATCTTCTCTTATACTCACTCCTACCTTGTACTGTGTTCATTATAAACATGCTGTATCTCCCTTTCCACACTGTAAACTCTCTACTATCATAATCCTTTATCTTCATCAAGTGTGAAATCAAGGTTAAATGTTCAGCCAGGTGCCCTTTGTAAGATATAACCCTCACAAATATGTGGAATCCTGCCCTAGAGATTGGTATTACAATTCCTTTACCTAGCTTCCTTTCTGAAAAGTTTTTTATTCTTGTTTTTATGAAGCTGGGTAGATGTGATTTCTCTGTAAGTAACTTTGGGACTTGAATCCACGTTACTAAGTTGCAAATTCAGTTGAATTTTTAAGTGAGAAGAGATGAGGAAAATTTTTCTTACCACAGGCCTGGTTCCCTTTCAGGGTGATTAGATCACACAGTTTATTTTTGAGAGAAAAAGAGGAGACAGTGCTTTGTCTAATTGAAATTGGAACATGTCTTGAGTTAAATATTGGTCTTTAGGCCCCATTGTGTCCTTCCCCTTGAAAGATGTCATAAGCAGACGTGACAAGGCTCTCTGGTCATGATGCTTTCCATTATAAACATTCTGAGCAAAACACATTTGTTTTTTCTTCTTTTCGTTTCAGTTAAGGCTATTTTGAGATTTGGATGGTACCACTATTTAGTTTAAATGTGAAAGCAGATCTACATGCCCTTTGGTGCAGGCATTTTTTTTTCTTTTGGGGCCGGGGATATCTCAGCTTTGTGCAGAGAGAGCCCAATTGGTGGCTGATAGACTGTCATTTGGGGGGTGGTTGCAGTAGCAGCACCAGATGCCTGGGGGAATGTCCCCACAAGCCCTTTGGGGAGAAGCCTGCTCTTTCAGAAGTGGGCCCATTTGCCTAGAAGGCAGCAAGGGAAATCATCAGTGGCAGCAGATTATAACAAACAGGAAGAAGAGACAGGATTACCAAATGCTTATGTACATCTCTCCCATTCACAGACTACCAGGCAGATGAAAATGTTTTCCAGGTGGTATTTGCACCTACAGGGAAAGTTCTAGTGCACCCTGAAGTATCATGCTCCTTATGTAGAAATGCCACACACACGTCTAGAGTCTGCCATAAAGAAATTTGTCATGCAAAGTGTGAGAATGTAAGGCTGCTACCAGGGAAGAAGGGCATAGCAAAGTAATTCACTCATACTCTTCAAAGTCCTTGCATTTTCATAGTGTGCCTTTATCCAAATCTACTGCTCAAGTCTAGGGCAACAAAAAGTCTCCTAGTCTCCCCATTATTCAGTTTTACTTAATTAAGTCATGTTTAACTTTCATGACTTAATTAAGTCATGTTTAATCTTTCAGGGAATAGCTTCTTAGGTAAAGGAGATAGTGGTCTTAATTGATTGTGCTTATTTGTAGCAATAAACATTTTTATTTTATATTTTTTGTGAGTCTCAGTGGGTTTAGAGGTGAGGGTGTTTGTTTGTTTGTTTGTTTGTTTTTTGCAAGTTTTTTTTATGATCAGTAGATACATTAAGCATACTGATTTCAAGAAGTTGCCTGGCCAGGGCTTTATTTGGGGAGGGGAGAAGGCAATCAGACTTCATCCTTCTCTTTTAATTCAAATTTTACACTAAAGGTTTGTTTTGAGAGGGAAATGGAGCATGCTAAGCTAATGACAGGTTTCCCATCTCTTATTTTTCTCACGTCAGCCCACCTCACTCCGCACCAGCTCCGTGGTGCAGTGGGACGTAGGCGATGCTTCACCGATTAAGGGTAGTCCCAAACCACTCAAAAAACGAAAACAAATAAACAGGCAAAATTCGGAGAAGGGTAAGATGAAGTCAGATTAAATGTGTCAGCAAACAGACTATTTTCAAAAGTATTGTATCTACAACTACAAACAACCAGGTTGGGCTGGGGGGGATCTTGGATCGTCATTGATTTGCAGTTTGGATCCATCCAGGTGGGATCCATTCCCGCTGCAGGGAGGACGAGAATCCGGGACCGTTTCTATTCTCTGGGAAAGGCTATCCGTGGCCCACAGTGAGCTTCAAGGACAGCTGATCATCAGATCCCAGCCCTTCCCAAACCCCGCTTTCTCACCCGAGCCTTTGTATTAGAATTGTTAGAAGAATTCTCTCTGCGGTCGCGTTCTTTAGAGTAGAAGGTTGCCACTGCGTGGTGGGCAGAGCGACGACTCAGTCAGGGGTATCAACGGAGCAGACTCCCGGGTACCCCGAGGTGCAGAGGCCAAAAGGGCTCAGCCGGGGCAGCTGGGGCGGCAGAACTTCAAGCAGTCCAGGCCGCCACGGCCGCGGCAGCCAGAGATTAGCGGGTGGGGGTGGGGATGGGGGTGGGGGTGGTCCCTCCAGCGTGCCTCCGGGGGTGGGTTGCTCCCGCTTTCCCGGGTGAATAAATGATTAGTCAAATAGCACCTCCGCGTCCCAGTCCAACCGAGGGTGGAAGGGAGGACTCTCAGAGCGACTGCTCCTTTTTTATGGGTGAGAGGCGTTTGCCTCTGGGCGTTTATTAATCGATCTCGTAAGTCCTTCTGTCTTCTGTCCTTCCTACTGTCGGGACTCGCAGACAAATAACCACAAAGTCCTGATCTGTGAGGCCACTTGCCCCTCAGTCCTCTTAGCCTGGGGAGTCCGTTGTCGCGTCAGCCCCCTCCCGCCAGAGGGAAGCAAAGTAGGGCGTGAAAAGTTGCGGGGACCCTACTGCGCTGGTTTGTTGCTCTTTCTTAAAGTTGGGGCACCCCGGAGCGTCTCCGAGGTGGCGAGGCGCCCCCGAGCCCCACGTGCTGCTCCCTCCCAGGTTGTGGCACCCGGGCGCGACCTGGTGCTGCGGCATGCTCCCCAGGGTGAGGGCTCCCGCGGGAGAGGAAGGAGGCGCCGTGCTCCCGGCGGCGGAGACGCGCCTGCCTTCCCGGCTCTGCTCCGCGTCCCGGGGCCGGTGGCCTCCCTTGAGGGCCTGGGGAGCAGGGTGGAGGCTGGGCCGAGACGCGTTCCCGGCGCAGCGATCGCGCAGTGCCTCCCGCGCCCGGGCGCCCCCAGCGTCCCCAGACGCGCCCGGTGTGCCCGGGTCTCAGACTCCGGAGCGGACAGCCGGCGGGGCCGGCAGGAGGTGGCTAGCGCACAGGGGACTACACTGCGGCGGCGGCCGCGCCGGGAGCGGTAGCAGCGGCCGGGGCGGTGGCGGCCCAGCTGCAGGGCGCAGTCGGCAGCGCCGCAGCTACTGGGTCCGACTCTGGCTACTCTGACAGCCCCTCCTGCCCGGCCCCTCTCCGGCGTGGAGCGGCTGACTATTAAGCCTCAGCAAGCAACTCCCTTTCAAAAAAAGCCTCTTTGGAGGAGCCAGGGCACCGGACCCTCCCCCCTGGGCGGCCCCCACCCCTCGCCTCTCCCTGCCGCCCTCCCTCCAAACCCTTCCCCGCCCCCTCCCCGCAGCGCCCGGGCGCCCGCCTCCCTCCTTCGCGGACTGTCTCCCCACAAGCCGGCTGAGAGCCTTTTTTTGACTGGAGCGGCGGCAGCGGAGCAGAGGCGGCGGCACGGGACCTGCAGTCGCCCGGGATTCCCTCCAGGTGACGATGCTCTGGTTCTCCGGCGTCAGGGCTCTGGCTGAGCGTCCTTGCCGGCGCTCGCCCGGGATTACCTGCTGCGTCTTGCTGCTGCTCAATTGCTCTGGGGCCCCTATGTCTCTGGCTTCCTCCTTCTTGACAGGTAGGGGAGGAGGCGGAGGGATTGGCCCTCGGGCCGCTGGTGGCTGGTGCGGTACTTGGGTGAGGAGTCGCAGGCTTGCCGGCGCACCGGAGGGTGGGGAGCGCGCACCGAGGCGCCTGTCCCTGGCTGGTGGATGCGGATGCGGATGAGGCGAAGCGGGGGGTTGAGGGCTGGGGAGGCTGTGAGTAGGTGAAGAGGTTGAGAGCTGAGAGGCTGTTGCATTTAATGCAGTGATAATGAGCAGACATCCTTCTATTGAATTTGAGAAATACCTGTATTTATTTTCAACGTTTTCCTCAATGCTTATTTTAATATTTCTCACCTTATACAATTAAGGAAAAATTTTGTGCAGTTTTCCTCGCATTCTCCTTTCTCCCTCTACATGTGGGGATCCAACTTACCTATGGACTGTGCTAGGAGTGCTTTGAAAACCACTGGCTTTTCAGACCTTGCATTTGAAGAAACTATCAAATCTAGAAAGCAAACTAATAGTATATAATTACGTATTTTCAGGCAGGTGAAGACCTCAGTTGCTATTCTGAAGAACATACTTTACTGACACCTGGTGCAGAAAAGAAAATATTGAGGCAATTTCTAAGAGAAGAGAAAAGAGGATTGCCTTTCCAAGAGTGATTTCGACCCGAGACAGTATGAGGCAGATCCGTTTAAAGACTTGTTCATTGACATGATCGATCTTGACTTTTGTTCAAATATAAAATCTTCCTTACTGGCCTTTCTAACTTTTTTGCATATGGGGGTGTGTGTTAAGTTGAAATGCCTTCATAAAGTCTTGAATACATTCTTGAATTCTTTAATATCCTGATGGCTAGCAGATTGAGAGCTGCACATTTGGCATGCTTTGTTTTTTATTTTGAGGGGGTTTATTTTTCATTGCAGATTTATTTGGCAATGTATAGTAAATTTTGTAAACTTGCATCAAGTTTATGTATAAAGAAACATTTGAAAATAAAAAAATAAAATAAATACCTTCATAAAGAAGGAGTGTTATTAAAGACCCAGTAAGATACTTAGAATTGTGCTTAAGCCATCCGAGAATAGAAAATCTATCTCTATATACAATTTTTTCTTTTAAACCTGTCTAAATAAAACTATTTAAAATGAAATTTTTTTCAAGGGGAATCGCTTTTGGTTAGTTTGATAATGTAAAGCTCATTAAGACTTTCTGAAATTGGGGTAGGCGTTTCTAAAAGGATTAGTATAAAAATTTAAAATGTTGCTATAATGCTAAGTTAAGTTTAAACTAAAAATATCCCCCCCCCCCCGTATTTTCAGGTTCTGTTGCAAAATGTGAAAATGAAGGTGAAGTCCTCCAGATCCCATTTATCACCGACAACCCTTGCATAATGTGTGTCTGCTTGGTAAGTGTGGAGACCAGGTAATATGAACTCAATTACTTCCTCTGACAAGATGGATCCATTAAATTGTGATAATGTAACCAGATCCTCACAATTCTCTTTAGTCATTACAAAATTGTACATAACTGCATACAGTTTGTGAATTGAATCTAGTTGAATTTCTGAGTTCTGTGAACTTAGGCAATTTCCATTTCATCCAACTAGAGATTCTTGTCTTTGACATCATCCTTATAGAAGTAAACTTAAGAAGGACTTTGTGTGATGTTGTTTCAGTGAAAATTACAGAATTATACTTTGTAATGTCTGTTTCCAGTAATGGCTACTGCTACTAAATCATAGGTACCACCAAACTTTCTGCCTTGGTTCTATGGTTTGAACTCAGCAGGAAAATGATGAAATTACATTTAGG
This sequence comes from Loris lydekkerianus, assembly GCA_963574355.1. Lineage (NCBI taxonomy): Eukaryota > Metazoa > Chordata > Mammalia > Primates > Lorisidae > Loris > Loris lydekkerianus. Next base: position 23,710 of record CAUYPK010124966.1, on the reverse strand, counting down.
TATAAAAGTCAGGGGTAAGGTATGTGATGAAGGAAAGAGAGGTCACAGTCCCCAAAAGACCCAATGACGGCAAGATGTAATTTTGCATTTCTTTGCCTGTTATACCCTAAGGTTCCAAATAGTGTTTTTATTTCTGATTTGGAGGCATTAAAAAGGACGATTCCATCTTTCAAAGACAGTGATGCTTAGCTGTCAGCTGCTGAGTTAACACTGGTAGTGGCTAGATTAAAAAAGATAATTTGTTTCAATTTATTTTAGTTTAATAGTGAATGAGAAGTCTAATAAGTAACTACTTAAGGGAGATTAAGTAATATGAATACAAATTTTGAGATGAAATATAGACCCATAAAGAGTAACATTTTTGCTTAAAAATGTTTTACATGTCAATCACTTTTGACTAGAAACTACAGATTATAAAACCCTGTTGGAAATATGTGAAGACAGTCAAATGCAAAGCCCCAAAGTGATAGATGACTACTTGTTACCGTATCAGCATGCTGTAAGGAACTGGAGAAGGGAGCCATCTGTATTTAGGTGAAAGCCAAGCTATTTGACTTCACACTACCCAAACTTTTTCATGACAAGAGTTAAGGTCAATGTTTCACAGTGATAATGGGTGAAGGTAAATGCCTGTATTAAATGGTTCTCAAGTTCTTGAGACTAAGATCAATGGAAACAAGTAAAAACGCACTGCGATTAATATTGTGCCTAATTTTAAAAAAGAGCTGAGAGAGGGGTCTTTAGAGTTTGTGTTTAAGGGTTGTCATGCTAATTAATGATTTTTTACTAAAGAATTTGTTGAAAAGGAGCTTCGAGTTTAAATTTTGACCCAGTTGTAGATTTACAAATCCAGTGTGTGTATATATGTATAATTTTACTTTTTAAAACATTTTTTCTTGTCTGTATACTGTGAGTAAATTATTGTATCTTAATCTCTTACGATTTCAGAGGAAATTACCCTGACCAAGTACTATTTAAACACGCTGAGAGCTCTGCATGCAAAAATATTGTTTTTGTCTTCAGCAATATTCCCATTAATAAAGTTTGCATATACAGTTTGTAAAATCCAAATAACATTTGGATCCCAAAATAACATTATGCAGAATTCTCCACAAAACATTCCTCCTTTTTATTATGCCTGCTCCAGTGGAAAATAGTGACTTTCTCTGTAAGTGGGAGAGTTAGCGATAAGAATATAGATGTTAGGATCCTACAGTTTTGAAGGTAAAGAGTCAGTCTGAAAAAAATCATTGGAATTTGAATGGAAATGATATTTATTCCAGAAAAGTATCAATTAAGTTCAGAAGGGTAGTAAGTTTATATATGTGTTTGACATTTAAATAACATTTGGTTTGGAGATATTTGCCCTGGGTGAGTGCTGGCAGGAACCTTTCTAACTGTACAGTGTAACACCAGGACTCTGGCTTTTGGACTTACCCTCGGACTCAGCCCTTAGAAGCTCTGTCATTAGCTGAAAGGCACAGTGATGTGTTATCATGATCTTCATAGTGTTTTAGGATTATGGGGCCCAACCTGTCACAGTCATTATCACTTCCCAAACATTTGTAATGACTTGGTAAAAGTGAGTTATGAATAGATGGATGCCCACTTCTCTCTTTGTATATACCCTTGTACATTTCTATGGGTCCACTGCAGCTGGTGCATTTCAAAGTACCCCAGACTGCCAGAAGGATGCTTGGTATTTTATTTATTTATTTATTTATTTATTTATTTATTTATTTATTTATTTATGAGACAGAGTCTCACTATGTCACCCTTGGTAGAGGGCTGTGGTGTCACAGCTTACAGCAACCTCAAAGTCTTAGGCTTAAGTGATTCTCTTGCCTCAGCCTCTCAAGTAGCTGGGACTACAGGCACCTGCCACAATGCCCAGCTATTTTCTTATTGCAGTTGTCATTGTTTTAGCTGGCCCAGGCCGGGTTCAAACCTGCCACCCTCAATGTATGTGGCTGGTGCCGTAAGCACTGTGCTACGGGTGCTGAGCCAGGATGCTTGGATGCTTGATATTTTTATTCTTAGGCTGTAAGGTAGACACATTCAGCAGATTGATAATAATGTTTAGCAATAGTTAACATTTATGAAATACTTTTTCTTGCTGGACACTTATCTAAACCTGCATATTTTATTTAATCCTCACAAAATCCTTTGAGGGTTTGTATCTTTATTTTACAGATGAGGAGACTGAGGCTTATGGGCTGAAGTAGCTTGTGAAGGTTCCCTTGGAGTAAAGTTGAAATTCACTCTCAGTTTTGTCTGCCTCTAGACCACATGCCTGTAACCATGAGAAATAGGCTATTTATTTTAGTTAAAGAAGTGAAGAAGAGAGAATAAAATAGGAAGACTGCCTAAATTATTTTACCTTTTGGCATTTCTTGAGTTATTATTATTATTATTATTTTTGTTCAAGCCTTTCAGGAGTTCAGTTAGTTAACACTTGTTAATCACATTATATGAAAGGAAAATGTCGTTATGATTTCAGTTGACCTGCAGGGAGTGTTGGTTGTGAGCAAGGTTTATATATGTACATTACGAGGGTATGTAATAGTCTCTACTGTACTCTGGATAAAGAATATAGTCATATTTAGTTTGTGTTGGTCCAGCCTTTTGGCAGAAAGGTACCTAAGGCTGAGCAAAAGCTCATATCTTATTTCATAACATATACTAGAAAAAAGAAAGCTAACCTCAGTGTATGCTTAAAAAAGATGTAAAATGTTACAGTTGGGAGGAAATAGGTGGCACAAAGTCATGTACGTAATTACAGAGTAAAAGCTTGAAAAATCCCACAAAATCAACTTAGCCTGATTTAAACTTTTAAGCTCAGAAATGTTTTAAAGGTGGAGTGAACTCATCTCTGTGGAGGTTTTGAGGATAATAGTGGGCACAGTGGCCACGGAAGCAGAACTGAATAATTTTATTCTCATTTACCATCGTCCGCACAGATCCAAGCATCTTGCCAGAACCAGTCCTGGTCCAAGAACAACCTGTTTGTTAGCTGGTGATGGAATCTCATTTTAAAGTGTGTAGGCCAAAAAGCTTTGGTTCATCTACTTAATCTAGGGGGAAGGTGAGAAGTTGTCCCATTGTTCTAAAAATCTACGGAACTGGATAAGCAGTGGAGGTTAAAAGATGTACTGCTTTATGGTTTAGTGAGAAAGCAAAGCATGCCTTTCCCCCACCTTACAAAATAGTCTTTTATGGGGCTGAGGAATGGAGGCCCAGACTTACTGCCATCTTGTGTGATATTTCCCCCTTCTTGCTGTGAGTATTTTCCTCATAATGCCTAGGAGAACACATTGGTGCCTGCCCTGAAATAAAGCTGATAGGAGCCAGCTACATCCAGATAAGTGAATCCAAAACAATTCCCTGGATCTTATGGATGTCCCCAAATCCACTTAAGTCTGTGAGAAGTGGTTCTTACACTTCTCAGCCTTTTCCACCTAACTATAGAATAGGAGGAAATGGCAGAAGCCAGTGAGTCGGGCTCCGTACTGGAAACCTGAGAAAACTTTGGAGGCTGAGACTCAGAAAACCAGAAGTCAGAGCTTAGTTTGGCATACATTTTGTTCAGCAAAAAACATTATTGTGAGGTTGAAATTTCCTCTTTTAAATCCAAAGGTGCAATGTAGAAATGGACCCTTTGCTTATAAAAAGCGATGTGAAATTCAGTGTTACAAGAACCAGGGCTCCATCTATCTTGGAGCCAACCAAATAGTAAAAACAGGAGACCTTGTCTGCTGTCTTCCACTTTTTTAATCGCAAAAATCCCTTATTGCTAAACTGGTAGTTCCTAACATCTTAGATTCTCTTGGGTGCCTTATCTCTGTAAAATACTCATGTTTTTCATTGTTCAAATTAACTGTCTGGAGAATAAAAATCTATTGTTTGAGCAAGTGTTAGGCACATGTTTGAGAATGAGGGAGATAAGATTGCATGAGGATTCAATTCATGTGTGTATGTATGAGAGAGAGACGGGTGGGGGAGAGAGAGAAATGAGCAGAGATTATAAAGTAGTCCAGATGTGTTCAGAGAGATACTGCACTTGGTATTTGAAAATATACATTGATTGCCACACTTTTTCAGAGTTGTTTGTGTCATTTTTAGAGTTGGGCTGCTCACTAAGGGAGCGATCCAATGTATTTATTCTTTTTATTTTTACGCTGTTTAGAAGATGATATGACCAGTTTTGCCTTTTGGTAACACAGTTTTGGGGAAAGTAACTAATTTATGGGATTGTGCTGGAAAGTTCTCAAAGACCAGCTCTTAGACACTTGTTCATATTCATGCTTTATTCAGGCTCAGAGAAGCAGAGCCAATGTCCTGAGGTCACACAGTTACTAAGAGACATAACTGGGACATGGAGCCAGTTCTTCCTCTGCTAAACCGTTTTGCTTCTGCTGGTCATTCACTTAAAAATGTGTACAGATTCCTTCATGGGTTTCCATGAATAGTTTCAATGTCCACAGAGTTAACACAGGCTGTTTGGGCCTGTATGAGTGGTCTTGATCTTATAGAACAAACCAAGTCTGGACTTTGGAGAGCCCTTCAATGGAAGACATGGCTTTTGTGTGACATCATATCATTTTAGCAAAGAGCTTTGGCTCAGGCATTAGACAGGCCTGGGTTCAAATCTAAGTGGTAGTTAACTCGAGACAGTTACCTCCCTTTTCTAAACCTGAGTTTCTTTGTTGAGGTAGAAATCAAAATCTTGCTCGTGGTGTTACTGTGTGAATTAAACGTGATCCAACATATAAATCTTGGCCCAGGGTGTGGTATATAGTAAGCTCTTTGGAATGATTTTTTATTGCTGTCACTGTTGATGGTGTTATTTTTTAAATTCTTATTTTCTCACATGGAATACAATGCAAAGTTTTATCAGAAAGGGATGAAAAGGGAAGCCAATAGAGATATATGGCTAATTATGCCAAGCCCACCCACCCACCATTGTGAATGAACAGGGCTTGTTAGTAACATTTAGTAAGTGTTTCAGCCACTCCTCACTTGCACGGGGCTGATCTAGGTCATATCCTTATTGGTCCAGTGTTCTTTGGACCCTAGTGTAAATTTTCCCCTTGCTCTCCATTAAACAGTAAAAAAAGAAAAAAAAAATACTTTCCATGAAAGAGGGGCCTCCTTTCTTGCAGAGTCTTTACATCTCTATGCCTGTGGGGTCACCTTCACTTGTACTTTTATTGGCAGAGGGGTACGGTTGGGAGTCGGGAGGGCTGTAATTCTGGAAAAACTGCCTAGTGGTCTGGCATCGTGGGGATCCTCTGGCCCGCCTAGTGGAAGTTTCTTGACCCCGTTCCAGACCTGAGTGTGTTTTTGCTGCCTACTCACCATGGCTCCCCTTCCCCTTCCCCACTCCACTTAAAGCGTGCTTTATTTTGTTTCACAGTACTGGACTTGACCGTGCAGGTCAACAGTATGCTGTGTTTTAAGTGTAGGAAATAGTGTTGAGGAAAGAGAGCCCTTTCCTAGACTGGAGTACAGATAGGGCCAAAGGAAGGAGAAGAGAGAGATAATGGGAAAATCAGGTGGGGCAAAAATGATAGAAAGTAAAACCAGTCAATAAAAAGTCATTGAATAAATAAAGGATATCATTTTTTCGCACCCTCTTCTATGGCACTTCTGTCTAATTGATGGTGTATTGAATCCTTTGTGCTATAAAAGAATACAAATAACACCACTTTTCATGGCACGAGGAGGTCAAGTGTGCTTGTTGAACTTGGTTAAGATCAGTAAATGAGCTGAGTGTATATTTCAAGACCTGTTGATTCCCAGCTCTAATTCTACAAAACACCGCTCAAAGCACTAGGGCAAGCAGGTTATAAATTCAATAATATTATTCTTTCTTCCTTCTTTCCACACATCGTCCCCCCCTTGCATTTTATTTTCTGATGTTTAGCCTTTTCTGTGTTTGCAGCATCATGCTGGCTAGGTTCCTCTGAGGAGACAAAGACCAATAGGACACATTCTTACTCACAGCCTGCTGAAGGAGATGGACATGCAGATAAATACATTTTACAGGAGTGACAGAAAATGCTGTGATAGACTCAAACCCAAGTGCTAAGGGGGTTGCAAATGAACACTCCAACTGAAGTATCTGAGAACTTCATGGGGGAGGGGATAGTCCAAATTCTTGTTGGAAGAAAGACACAGAAGAGTGTGTGCTTGGGCTGTGTGTGGATGGCAGGTCCAGGGTGCCCAGAGCTCTGATGGAGCTGAAGTCGGAAAATTTCATGGGTGCCAGGCATGGTGGCTCATGCCTGTAATCCTAGCACTCAGGGAGGGTGAGGCAGGTAGATTGCCTGAGCTCAGGAGTTTGAGACCAGCCTGAGCAAGAGCAAGACTTGTCTTTAAGTGGGCGTTGTGATGGGTGCCTGTAGTCCCAGGTGATTAGAAAGCTGAGGCAAGAGGATCACTCATGCTCAGGAGTTTGAGGTTGCTGGGAGCTGTGATACACAGCACTCCACTCAGGTTGACAGAGTGAGACTCTGTCTCAAAAACAAAAACAAAAACAAAAAACGAACAACAAAAACAAAGCTCCACGGCAAGCAGCATGGGAGCACGTTGAATGCCATAAGAAGGATACCAGTTCCAATCTTGTAATCAGGGGAGCCCATTAATACTTTGGAGCAGCTGTACGACACAGTAAGATGAGATTTTAGGAGCTTTTGTGGGGGAGGTTTGGAATGTGCAGAGCTGGAGTTTGGACAACAGCCTGCAGGAGGGTGGTGTGGTCAGGTGAGAACAAGCATCCTGGAGCAGGGCTGGGGAGTGGGAACGGAAAGAAGGTGCTGGGATACACCAGTGTTGCTCATTCTTTTGAATTAACCACTTTCCAGTTTTAGAATATTTGGATTAAGAGACTCCAAACCACACCTAGCAAAACACAGTAAGTAAAATGCAGTCGTCGCTGGAGTGGAGCCATCTGTAGGATGTCCCTGTAGCACAACCACTTTGCTTGTCACTTGGCTTCTTCAGAGCTGGGTGCTGCTACTTAAGTAGAATGGTTCTCTTTCCAGAGTTCACTCTCAAATTCTGCTTTTGGATCTAATTTTATCTTCTCAGTCACAGTGAAACCCAGGTTTACATTGGTGCATGATCCATTTAGCAAATAACTGGGTCTGTCAGGTATTTTCATGATAGTGTGTATGCTCTATTACAGCACAGATTTTATACATTAACAGAATTGGGTGTCTCGCCTGTAAAAAGTGCACCAGTGTTCTGTGACAGTGAGAACCACTAGACTTGCAGAGAAGTTTTGGAGCCCAAGTAGGTAGCACTTGGCAAGAAAATAGACGGCAGAGGTGAGAAATGGGGAAGGGACTTTTGAGAGTCCTAGCCAATGTTCTAGACAGCGTAGGGTTCAGGGCTGTGGGTGTGTGTATAGGGGAACCAGTTTAGATTGATGAGTTGGACTTGATACAACCTCCAAGAAGAAAAGGCCATCAGGCTTTTAGAAATAGAGATTTTGACCTTAGTATAGAGAACGCAGGACTAGAGTTTAGCAATTTGTTAACTATCTGCATATAAATAAGCTTCAAAACTTTGAGAATAAGTTACTTAACTTGGAAGGTGTCTAAATTGAGATTTTAATAAATGGGGCTACAGTATGAACTAGAAGAAGTGTTATATGTAGGAGATGACTAGAAAAGGGGAAGCCTATAAAGGAGCTTGAGAAATACTAACAGAAGGAGGAGGAGAATAGGGTGGCACAGGCTGAGGCAGATGTTCAGATTCAGCATCATGGAGAGTTAGACTGAAGACTGTAGGAAAATATCAAAGAAGAAATTTTCCCTTCCTCTTCTCAGACTAACTGAAGCAATGAACAGTGATCTCTGCGCCTCCCTGTGCCTCCCAGCCTTTTGCACACAGCAGAACCTCCTTTGGTGGGAATCCCAAACTAAGATGGCTGTAGGGATCTTGAAAATTTAAGTAAAATTCACAAATTTTCCAAACTTTGATTTTAAAAGATCTTAACAAAAGTGGGTAAAAACTACATAAAATTTTAAAAGGTACCAAAGCAAAACTAATTTCATGGTGAAAAGTAATATACCTTTTGCAAACATTGTTGGAATGTTTTGATAGTTAAATATGAAATAGACCAGGCCACATTTAGGCACTTAAAAAAAAAAAAAAATTAGGAATAAAAGCAACAATATAAAGGAGTATGACTAAGATAAAAACTTACTATTATAAACTTTCAAGTTCGCTCTGTTAAATTATTAATGGTACTTTAAAAATATTATAGTATGATTTAATCTTAAGTTGTAGGTTGTCAGGCAGAATTTTGTTTTGTGTGAAATTTTTCATTCTCATTTTGTTAGTGGAGTACAGCTGTGGACTTGAGCCCTTGCTGTCTGAACGTATAGGTTCGAGTCTCAGCCAGGCCACCTGGTATTTGTGTGCCACGGGGCAGGCACCTTGCTGTCTCTGAGCCTTAGCTGTGAGCACTGGACACGTCACAGTGGTGTGTGTGCCCTCAGGGGCTGGCTGTGGGCAATCACTGAGGTTATGCGAATGGGTTAAAGGCAATAATGTTTATGCATCTATAAATAGTGTAAATAAAATTGTTATGAAGGACAATAACATGAATAGAAGAAGATGAAGTGTATACCATAAACCGATTTTTAGCACATAATTTTAACGAGTATATTCTTTAATTGTAGCATAGTAGTTCCCACCTCTACCCCTTAATGGTTGTATGGTTTTAGGTAAGTTGCCTAATATTTCTACATCTCCACATCCCTCTTTTTATCATAAGGCTCTTGTCAGAATTGTAAGTTAAAAGATGTAAAATTCTCAAAATGTGGTCTGAAACATAGTAAGCACTTCAGAAATGATAACTACTGCCACCATCTAAGGACAATAAAGTTACTGCCTATGCCATATTTCTAAGAAGTGATTGAATGGTCTGATTTTATAAAACTTTTTTTTGGAGACAGATTCATAGTCTGTTGCCCAGGCTAGAGTGCCATGGTGTCACCCTAGCTCACAGTGGCCTCAAACTCTTGGGCTCAAGCTATCCTTTTGCCTCAGCCTCCTAAGTAGCTGGGACTACAGCATGCCTGCCATGCTCAGCTAATATTTTCTATTTTTGGTAGAGACAAGGTCTCACTCTTGCTCAGGCTGGTTTTGAACTCTTGAGCTCAAGAGATCCTCCTACCTTGGAGGAGATCTCAGAGTGCTAGTACAGGGGTGAGCTACCTCACCTGGCCTGTTCTTAGTACAATTTATCCTGAACACCTAGGACAGGTGTTTACTCTGAAATTTCTCTTGGGTAGACGATGAAATATCAGGATGGTGACTGCTTTTCTGGTAAAGACAGGAAACACTGGTAGTATTGGGGCTTTAAGAAGAAGGGTCATTTCATTTTTCCTCTTTGAAGCTTCAGCTGCTTAATCTAATTACTCAGTGGCTCACTGAGCCTGACAATTCTGAGTCCTCTCCATTTTGAAGAGTGGCCCCGTCTCTTGCTTTCCAACCAACCCCTTGTATGTACCTGTGGGATCAGGCCTCATTCTCTAAAGGGGTAGCCCCGATGAACAGAGGCAACTAGATGTGAACGTGCTGGCCTTGTGCATTCACGCAGCTTTCTATGCCTGGGAGCAGCCACCCTGCTAACTCCTCTGGGCACTGCTGCTGCTCTATCACAGCGCGTTCGGCCTGGTAGAGTAGTGACTTCGGCAAATTCACATCTCCAGGGATGATGTCCTCAAGTGGTAGAACCTTGTCACAGTCATCTCTTTCAGACCCGAAGCTTCAGCTGGAGGTCCACAACTTTGGGACTTGAGTGGGAGTTAGGCTGGAGTTTCCTGTTTATAGTTTGAGTTGTTAACACTTAGGATAGCTCCCTCAGAATGGAACTCCAAGTTCCAAAACATGAGTCTCCCAGAGAGTTTGTCACAGAAGGTCAGCCTCCTCTATAAAAGACATCCTAAATAATCATTACAAAAACATGCTTCCTTCCCTTTAATGGAAATACAATGACATATTTTAAATATGGATCATATAGACATTAAGACCTGCTTTTATTTGTGATAAAGGAGCATTCCCTGTTACAGAATTATCTCGCTGTCAAAAGCAGAAATGTACGTGACAGCACAGGAGGTGCAGATAGAGGGGGTTCTGGGACTATCTGACTCACACTTTCAAAAGTCATAATGAGAAATGTCTCCCGATCCCTGGAGCTGGCACTCCCCGGTCATTCCAGCTCCTTTCACTGAGGCTAACTCTAAAATCTCGACACAAGTCTTCATGTTTATATTAGGTTTTGGATGTTAGCTCCCTTGGCTTCTGGGAGCTGACTCTGTTGAAAATTATGTTTTTCTTTTAAGGACAAAGGCCTTATTGTATATACATGTCGTGTAGTGTAATGAGCTTTTTTTTTTAATGTTAGGTAATGGGTAGTACTAACCCCAGCTCTGCCAAATGAGAAGTTCAAATATCTCTAACCAGACTGGCAATTTTAAAGTTTCCTGCAGGCAACTCAACCAGAAAAAATGAGAAGGTGGGACAAGTGGCATCTTCACTGACCACAGCGTGTCCCCCAAATGCCCTGTTTTGATGGAAAAGCCATTAAAGGACTCTGAGAGAGGACCTGCAGCGTGAGTGAGGGTAACCTAGAACCAGGTCAAAGAGAATGACAGTGGCAATAAAGATAAGGAAGATAATGATCATCACATTTTAACTTACAAAAACACTTCCAAAATAATTTTTGAATTCTCTGTCAAATAAATAGATTTTGGCCAGCTGATTTTTCACGGCTGCTAACGCTGTAGGTGTAGTCTGAGCACCTTATTTTTAGACCCCATGTGGTTTCTCGGCCTCTCATGTGGGGCCACTGGCCTCGATGGTGGGTAACCTCAGGAAGCCTATTTCTAGGAGAGACCACAGACAGGAGGTGAGAAAACCTGAAGCTGCTCTTCTATTTCTTTGGGACTCAGTTTCAAGAATTTTTTAGCATCTTTATCTTCATATTTTTTCTCCCGTACTCCTTAAACATTTTTAAAATCCATTTTCCAGGTTTCTTGTTGAGATATGTCTGTCTATGGACTCCGGCAATAGCATGAAGGTTCCTTTAACTCTTCATTGCTTTCTTTGTAGGAGGCAAAATGATGACATTTTCATTCTTCACCATGTTTATTCTTGGAATGTCTTATTAAAGAAATGTTTGGGGGTTCATTTTCCATTTTATTTTCTAAACAAACAGAGCTCTTGGTGCCCAGATATTAACACTGCCCCTTCTCTGCTTGGAGGGCAGAGCCTGCTTCCTGTCAGTGGCCTGCAGGGCTCCAATTTTCTACTTCCAGTTAAACCTGTGAGTGCCCAGTGCTGTCTTCCTGTGCCTCGGCCTGTTCCTTTTCCTTTCAGAAATGTAGGGATTCTGGAGGCACTCATAGCCTGCCGTGCCTCTCCTGCTTTGTGGATTTATGGAGTAAAAACAGTAGCCTCAAGACTTTCACAAGGCAGCATTTTTTGGTCTCAGGGGGATGCTATTTTCCTGAATGAGAGGACCTGAGAGATTAAGCAGATGTTCTCCCTCTTGGGAACTTCTGTGCCAAAACTGTAGGGTTCAGCCATGGGCCCATGATTATGCCCTTTGAAGGGAATGGGGCCTATTACTTGTGGCAATTTCCCATTTTCAGGCACCTGGGAAACAGTGGTTCTGATGCCTAGAAAGACCTACCAGAGGTCAGCTGGAGCTCCATTAGCACACAGGTGAGTACCAGAATGGAATTCTTTGTCCCTAAGAGGCAACTCAAGAACCTGTGGAAAGAGCCAGATGGCTGGGAAAGGGGCAGGGACCTGTCCTTTTTGTGAGTCTCATTAGTCTGGGGGGTGGGGGGGAGAAAAACTAGTCCTCCTCTCTCCCTGCTGGGATGTGCTGGAAATGCATGTACCAGATGGCGTTGCTTCCTTTTCCTCCGTGGGGGCACGTGTGTGCAGGGGGATAATGGGATTTATGAAAACTGTGAATTTGTTTTCTGTTTCATGTAAACCATATACTAGGCAAAGGAAACATGAAGTTTTCTTAAATTACTTTGCATACTAGTTGGCCATGTTACAGAAATCTAAAGCCCTCGGATTTTGCTGTTATGGAAGTTTTGATATTTGTCTGGTACCGACCTATAGAAACAGCAGTTTTATGTGCTTCGGCCTAGTGTATACTTTGAGTACCTTTAGATTTTTTTCAAGGGGGCTATTTATTCTCCAAGTTATTGCAATGCACCTGAATGAGGGGGCCTTTAAATTCAGAGTGAATTTCCACTGGGTTCATAAACTGAAACTAAAACGCGGTGATATAGTAAAATGCCTCTCCATCTGTGAACCTCCAGCTCTGAATTAATGGGTTCTTCTGTACATCCCCAGGACTTCTTTGAGGGTGGTGGGGCAGTGGGGGAGGGTGGGGGAGCACATGGTAGGGGCTCTGCAGGAAATGTGGAACTGCAGTGCAGGACTGGTGTCGGAACATGATTGATTGATGGTCATTAAACTCGGCACATATTTATTGAGCATTTATGTTAATAATGGCCCGAAGCACTGCAAGATTGGAGAAATGCTGTCTACATGAACAAAATGAGATTAAATGATGTTTGAGATAGTTTTGAAGTTCGATACCTCTTATTTCTTTAGAGTTCTTTGAAAATTGGTTAGCTTATGCAAGCCATGGATGTTAACTCTTGGGTGGAATATTTGATTAGTCAGAGCAACCAATGTTTCCTTGACTGTGCTGGGTTTTGTGTGTTTATGTATAAGTATGTGTTTACTATAACATTTGGATGATGGTTTTAGTTTACAAACTACCTTCTAGCATTCAAGTCTAAATGCAAGTATGAGTGTGTGGTGCAACCAGTAGTTGTGTATGTGTGTTGGGGGCCCATAGAGTGGAATTTGAGCCCTGGAGACACGAGGCAGATGGTTATGTTCCCTGTGTGTTCCCTTCACTGGCAACCCCTTCCCCTTCTTCCCTCACATGCTTCAGTTTGACTGCTTGTCTACTTTTTTGAGGAGTGAGAGTCTCACTCCAGGCTAGAGTACTGTAGTGGCCCAGCTCACAGCAACCTCAAACTCCTGAGGTCAAGCTATCCTCTTGCCTCAGCCTCCTGAGTAGCTGGGACTACAGGCACCTGCCTCCATGTCTGGCTTATCTTTTTCTATTTTTAATAGAAATGGGGTCTCCTTCTTGTTCAGGATGGTCTTGAACTCCTGAGCTCAAGCCACCCACCTGCCTTGGGCTCCAATAGTGCTAGGATTGCAGGCTTGAGCTACTACACCCAACCGGCTGACTACTTGTCTTCTCCCACTTGTTAACAAGTCAGCAGTAAGAATTTTGCCTTTAGTTTCTTCTGTTCTCCCACCAGGGTCCCAGCAGTAATGGGGCTCAGGTTTTAATGTGCAGTGAACCACCATGGAGCCTGGTAAAAATGCAGATTTCCCCTGTCTGACTCCAGGGATTCTGACTCAGTGGGTCAGAGCATCTCCATTTTTAATAAACCCTTCTAGTGACTTTTATGCAGGGGCCAATTTTTGAAAAACTCTTCCCAAGTGAGGTTTAGTGGAAAAAGAATGATATATAAATATACACACAGCTAGTTATGTTTATATTTAAAAGTAGTTAAGTCCAGTTGGAATTCTATTATTGGTATAGAATGTTATATTGTATAATGGGTCAACTATTATTTAAATATTATAATATTGTTTTTGTGGCGCTTTCACACAGTTGTCTTGCACATTAATCATTTTTATCGAGGTACTACTTTTTCATGTCATCTTTATCAAATCTCCTCATCAAATCAGAATTAAACCCTTATTCTTTGAAGCCTTTATATTTTCTACTTTTATTATAACCCTTATTCTACATGGCTGTCTCCTCTCCTGGGCTCTAAGCTTCTTCAGGGAAGGAAAGGTGTCTGATTCTTCTCATTATCACTCAAAGCACCTTACAAACTTTAAGTCCCAATGGACTCACAAAATAAACAAAAAAAAAGTTTATTTTAAAAATAAACACTATGTTCAAAAACTAGGGAGAATCTGCGCTTCGTTTCCCCGTAGTGTAGGGCAGGTTTCTTAAGAAACCTGTTTCCCAGTTGAGATCATGAGGGTTCAGAAAAGGAAAAGCAAGGCAAAGGGCACATTGTGGTCAGTGGAGTTGGGGCCATCGTTCGAGTTCTGGAATCCTGTTCCACTCTGTGCTGACTGGCTGAGATCTCTTTCAGAGGATGCCTTCTAACCACACGGTTGGAGAAGACACCCTGAAGGGCTCGTAGGAGAGGCCCAGCACACAGCTTCTCTGGGGATTATGTTTCTGGCAGTCCTTGTGGTCTGCTTAGGTAGACTCCTGACTGGCGCCTTTGGGTGGGCCGAGCTGGCCCTTTGGGCTGCTGCCAGCCTCTTCGTGTCCTGGGTTCCCACAGGGATACACTCTGTTTCCTATGGTCTTTCTGGGATGGGCGGCAGCTGCAAGACGAAGCTGATGTGACGTATGTTTGTTGCTTCTTCAGTTTCAGCCAACTAGATGTAGCAATTTGACAAAAAAGCCAGGGTTTTATGACTGACCTGGTGGGACCCAGCGGCATCTGCAGGAAGCAGAGGCAAGCTGTAAGGGCTGGAGGGCCAGGAGAGGCGAGGTTTAGAGAAAGGTCCTAGCCAGCCCTTCCATTCCCTAAACCTCTACAACAAGCGGTGTTTCTCTTGCTGACAACGTACATGTGGCAGTTCTTTCTTTGTCCAGGACAAAACCACACTGAGAAATGTTACTTCTTTTCTCTCTCTTATGCTGCCCTATTTCTTCCCATGCTTTCCTTTCTCTGTTCAGGGAGCGTGTCAAGTTGGGCTGACCAGCCTCTGACTCTTGCCATTCTTGCCATGTTATTAGACAGTTTCTCCTACATTATTTATTTTTACTTTCTATAGAGATAGGGTCTTGCTGTGCTGCCCAGGCTGATCTCAAACTCCTAGGCTCAAGTGATCCTTCCAACTTAGCCTCCCAAAGTGTTGGGATTACAAGGCATGAGTCACCCTGCTCAGTCAATTTCCCATATTCATATTTTTTATGAATTTATTTTTTTGATTAGCCTAGCATTCCATTGTTCCAGGGTTTATCCTTACCATCTTCATCTTTTTTTTACTATGTTATTTTCTTTCTTTGTTATTAGTGCAGCAATTCCATGATGTCACTCCTGCTCAAGTTTCATGTCTAGTTTTTCTCAGCCTCAGTTTTTAGTGCTTGGTTTCAGCCTGATACTTAAATGTATTTAATACAAACTGGTATTTCTTGAGCTGGGTGTTCCTCCACAACATACTGTGGCTGTCAGATATTTGTATGGATAGAATGTGCAGCGTTGGGCTCACTGACCTTAGCAAAGTGGCTGATCTGGTGGAGAGCCAGAGGAGAGCCATTTATGAAAAGGATGCAACGTCACGTTTTCAGGTGGGGGTTTAGTAGATATCTTTCACTAATGATGATGTGCTGATATAATTTAGCCTGGTGAAGAGAATGCCCAGGGGAAACTTAAACAGCCTTTAAACATGTGAGAAGGAAATACTATGTTGAAAGAACAGAGAAGAGTACTAATCCCAAAGTTGCAACACCCTGCGAGCTTCAGTTTCTCTGCTGACCTCTGCCTCTCACTTGCTTCCAGCATGAGTCCCAAGTTGGTTGTGGGAACTTGGCTTTGCTGCTTCTTGGTCATTGCCTGCCCGTGTGTGCTGGCTGTCTCCAGATCCTTGGGTCCTGGTTACCCTGCTGTAGATGAGCATCAGGCTTTGAGCCACCCTTTTGGGATGAGAAATTGAGAGCAGGGTCTGACTGTGGGCTCTGTTTATTCCAGTGTCTTAGCCTTAGGACTTAGTATAACTGAGAAGGAACACTTAAACTGAGAGATTTCCCCCTTTCTTTTTCTTTCTGTTATTTCTAAATATCTAAGTGTTTAATGTTCTCACACCCCTTACACCCATCTTTAATACTCCCCTAGCTTTTGGTCATTAAGCTCTTTTAGGTCACTAAGCTTTGTTGTTTGGGGACATTGGTCCTAGATCTTTTTCCTGGCTTCCTTAGCTCTTCTAGCCAATCAACGTTTTCCTAAACTTAGGAAAATAAAACAGAGGTTGGAGAGTGTGGTAATTATTAGTTCTAGGGGTTGGGAGTGAGCAACAGTGCCCAGGACAGCATCTGTGAACTTCAGATAGTGGAAAGCTGCAGTCCCATCCTGAGGTATCTCAGTCACTGAGTCCTAGCCCAGTGTCAGGTGCTGAGGGAAGGTGACCTCTGGTGGTCACTGAACTAATGTAATGATCTCAACCAGAGATCATGTATAGTCGTGCACACACACATGTGTTTGGATATGTCTATGTGTGAAGGGACTTACACGTATGGGGCACTCTCAGCATTTGTGTGATGGGTATATAAGAATTCTATTTATTTGCCACTTCTTTCTTTTTGTTGGACCTTCCTTATCTTCTCAAGCTTTAAATATTAGAGAGCTCAAGAATTCAACCAAGATATTTTCTCTATTTACCCTCATTCCCTTGGATGATTTTGTACAGATTCATGGCTTAAAAAGCACCTATGTGCTCACCACTTTTCCACTTCTGTTCCCAGGCCCACCCTCAAGTCCAGACTCATATGTGTAAATATCTACCTGGCACATCCACATGGATGTCTCAAATTGAAAATGTCTCAGACTCAGATTTGATATCTGAAACTGAAAATGGCCCAAATGGAGATCTCATTTGCCACCGTTCCCCACCTAGTTCTTTCTAGCCAGTGATGTCAGCTGCCTTGCTCCATTTTCTCAGGCCATCAACCAGAGGGCCCTTGAATCCTCTTTCTCTTATATCCTGTGTTCACTCTATTAGCGAGTCTTGCCTGCAAAACCTTGGCAATGTTTGGATAATTTCTAACCACCTCTGTTACCACCATAATCTTCAGACAGTGACCACTGGAGAGTATACACCCAGAATCGAGCCTGAAGAATAACCACGGCCTACAAGGCCCTCAGTGATTTGGATCTTGGTGCTACCTCTGGTTTCTCCTCCCCCAAAGCGTCCTCCTTTCTGGCCATTCTTTTGCTGGGCTGCAGGGCTTTTCACTGCTGCATGACACCAGCAGCCTCACTTTCGCCATCCCAAACACACTTAGCCCATATGTTCACATTCTCTTGTTCCTGCATCCTGGACTCTGAGCCACTATTTCCTTATTAGAGAGCCGTTTGCTGACCACTGCCCCACGCCTTGTCATTCTGTTCTCTTGTCTTGCTTTGTTTTCCCCAGGGACCGTCTTGTCACATGTGGATCTGTTCCCTGTGAGTTGTTTCTGCTGGAATGTTGGCTCTGTAAGGACACGGCCCCGCCTTCCTGCATGCTGTATTCCCTGTGCCTGTCACTCTGACAAGTCTGAGCCATTTGTGTTTAATTTTTTGATTTGGCAATTTGAAGGTCTAAAATTCTCTTCCTCAAAAATAAATTATGAACTTTCCCTTCTCCTGTAAACTCTCCCTTTTCTGCTGTGATCACACGTGCCTTTTCATCGCTCACATTATTTTGTGTATTGTGTTTGACGGTGGGAAAGTTACACAAATACATTGAAAGATGAAAAGCCTCCACTGAACAGTAATGCAATCATTAAAAACTTTATAATAAGCAATATAATTCTAGAATAAAATTATTTCCTGTAGAAAACGATTCTTAAAAAATAAATAATACCATTTATACTGGGCTTGATAGCATGATGATAATTGGTTTTGGAATGTACACTAAAGTTCTTTATGTTGGTTTATTTATGTTTTGTTTTGTTTTGTTTTGTTTTTTGAGACAGAGTCTCACTATGCCGCTGTCCTTAGAGTGCCATGGCGTCACAGCTCATTAGCAACCTCAAACTTTTGGGCTTAAGAGATTCCCTTGCCTCAGCCTCCCAAGTAGCTGGGACTACAGGTGGCTGCCACAATGCCTGGCTATCTTTTATTGCAGTTGTCATTGTTGTTTAGCTGGCCCGGGCCAGTTTCGAACCCACCTCAGTGTATGTGGCTGAAACCGTAACCACTGTACTACGGGTGCCGAGCTGGTGTTTTATGTTTTATCTAAAACATTATAGACAAAAGACTAGCAAAGTGTGTTGAATATTATAATTTCACAGAGTAAGCACCTCTTACTTTCCAACGATATACATGAAAGACCATATTCTAGTGCTCTCAATACTGAGTGCGGTGCTGTGCCTGAGCTGGAGTGTGCTGGAATGTCATCTTGGAAGGAGGTTCATTTGTGGGTTGTCGAATCCCAAGGTGCTGACCAATGTAGGTCAAATTCTGTCTCAATGAGATAATTGAATAACAAAACTTTAAGAAGGCTCATTCAGTGGCCCACGTAGGATTTAAAGGACCGACAGGATCTGGATGATTTCAGGGAGTTCGTGGCAGTGGAGTTCAGTTGAAACTGACCATTCCCTGCTCTGAACTAGTGACCAACCCTTCTTGACGCTTGTGTTGCAATGTGGGAGGAGCACGAGCTGTGTTTATGGCTGGCCTGCTCCCTCTTGGACTGTAAGCTCTTCTAGGGCAGAAGATGTCTCTGATTCATATTTTCTATTTCCATCAAAACCTGGCCTCATGCCTTGCCTGCAGCAGGGGCTCAAAAAAGTCTTTGTTAAACAGATGCACGGCTTTCCAGTCAGATAGATCTGAATTCTGTAGTGCAAAGATTAACTCTCAGAGAAATCCAAGTTTATAGCCAAATGTCACGTTTTCTAAAGGCTATTTGTTTTTCTGTGGACATTTTTGTCTTATTTTCAATATATTAGAGCTTCTGAGGAGCAGTTTTGTGATGAGAGCCTTGTTAAATATGAACGATTAAGGGGAATAATCATGGTTGATCTTTTATAAATGGCACACATGTTGTGTGTGATTCCCTTTGGTAGGAAGTTTATGTTAATAATGTTTTGAGGAAAACTGGCTACTTCCATTGCTTTATAATGTCTTAATCTCAGAGATGGATTATATGTAAATTTGGCATTCCTTGACGGTTTAATGAGTTTGAAAATGGAAGCTAGTGGATTAAAATTACATTCTAAACCCATGAAATAAATCTGCAGCTTCTCCAGTTCTTTCTGACATCTGCATGTGGCCCTTGGGAAAGCTTTAGTGGAGAGAACACTCTGCTAATGGCCTTGGTGAATGAGTCAGCCCAACTCAAGCTCACAGGATTGCCTTCGCATGGAGGATGCTTTCCAAGGCTGACATTTTCAGTTTTGTGAATGTGTAGCGAGCTAGAGAGCTCCTACCCCCTTCCTCCCCTACTGACATTGCTCAGGCTTTAAGGACCCCCTCTGTAGTTAGTACCAATGTACATACAACCTGGGTGCAGAGACCTTTCCAGCGCCCAGGGTGTTACAACCCCCTTGCTATATTCGGAGCAGGACTGCAGGATCCAGGTTTAAAGCTGACCAGTCTTCATCCCAGGGGTCCCTTTGAAAGGCTTTGTGATTGCTGGTGGTCAGGGTCAATTGTACAAATGTCTTTAAAAGTGTCTCACTGGTGACCAGCAAGTTACTTTGTCAAAATGACAGATGGGCTGTGAGCAGCTCCTTGGCCCTGCCTATTCCCTGGACGTCGGCTCCATTTACTTGTCAAGATCAGGTATTTTTGTAGCTCCCAACAGCGCGAGGGCTTCACGGGGCAATCCGTGAAAAGTCCTCTGTTTCATATGCTGGGTGGCTTATTGTTGACCCACAGGAATGAGGGGCATTGGGGACTGGGCAGGTTTCCTGTAGGTGTGTGATCCAGGAAGGAGACACATGCTGACAGTGAGGGTGAAGTGACAGCCCTCCTGGACTGTCACATGAAGAGGTGGTTTTGTCACCGCCAAGGGCATCCAGGACCTTGGATTTCCATGTTCTGCAAATATTTGCTCTTCTTCTTCCCTTGGCAGAGAGTCATTTATGTGCATGGTGAGTCAGCAAAGGGACTGTGAAAATAATATCTCCAGGAATTACCTTCTTTAATGTCATGACATGAGCTTTCCTGTAGAGTTACTCTGATTTTATTACCACTTTTTCACTCTTCAATCCTTAGTCCACACTTCCTCCAATGCCCCTGCCAACCTGGCCTCAGAACAGCCAACAGAACCCTCTGTGCTGTCCCCAAGACTGGGAAGTCCAGCGAATGCACTCTGAGCCACAGGTCCTGCTCGCCGATGGAGTTGGAGCCCCCAAATTTGGTCCATCCTCTTCTTGCTAGTTCGAAAGAACTCACCAGAAAGGCGCAAACATATTCATAGAATTTCATCACCCCTTTCTTTGTTTTCCTTTTGGGCAGAGGAAGAAGAGAATTTGTTATTTATCATGTGCTGCAGGGCACCCAGAGGTGTAAAGTAACCAGAGGCGCTGAAGGGGCAGCCGGGCCACTGCACGTGATCTGCATTGCGCCCGTTGTTTTGCCAGCTTCCTTCCTCCTGGCCCCTGGCTTGCAAATTCTTAACATGGTCTTTGGGACTTGTTTTTGGAGCCTGGACCTCATTCTAACTCTCAGCTGTTGGGAGTCTCTTTTGGTTGGGGAAAGAAGGGTTGGGTAAAATATTTGGGCAAAACAGAGGAAAGAAGCCATCATTTACCCTCTCAGTTCATGTACCTGGCTTCTGTCAGCTAGCGGGGGGACACAGCCCACCTCTTGGTTTTGTGGTCTGCTGCTGGGAGCTGGGATGGTGGCAGAGCTGCCTCTGTGGCAGGGCCCGCTGGGCTCCATCACTGGCCACTTAGTGCTCAGCCCATCCCAGTCGCCCTTATGTGGCGGTGCTGGCAGACCCACCGTGCAGTACGCCATGTACAGGGTAATAAAAAGCAGGCAGTGCTACTTTCTTTGGGCTACTATTTTTATTTGGTGCTTGTTTCTTTTGTGTTCTGCCATCTCTAATGTTTTGGTTCTATTTCAAAATATGATTAAACAGAATGAGGAGCTATTTGACACTGCCCTGTTTTAAATCAGAGCTGTTCTTGAGCAGCCGGGACATTCTAATGGCCTGTGTTTCTTTGTTCTGAGAATTCCTTGAAAAGGAAAAAAAAAAAAAAAAAAAAAAGCCAGACCTAAATCCTTAAACAGAATAGGACCCCAAACAATCCTTCCAACAAACTAAAGCCCCTTAAAATATTGAAATGTTAGGAAACTTATATATAAAAAGGGCCTCCCTATTAATCCCCCGTTGCCTCTGCTGACACATGTCATATTTTCAAGGTATAGGATCAGGAGAACGCTGTCATTTAGTGATGTATTAGGGCAATATATCATCAGAACATCGTCTTTGTAGAGGATATGGGTACTAAAAGACACGATTCTGGCCAGACAGAACAGCAGGGGGTCTCACTTCTTTCCTCCACTCCCCTGACTTTTTCTTTAATCTCCCTCTGTTTTGTATTGCAGAGAAGTGAATTTCTTCATGGGATATGACTTGTTGCAAAATAATCGGGGGGCCCCAGTGGGCTTCATAAAGTCTTTTAAATGGTTGGGCTTCAAGGGCAGCTTTGTTCAGAGTGCACTGTTAGCTGGACTGGAGGAGGCAGCATTTGCCAGGGCCTGGGCCTCTGGGGTAAGGGTTTGCCGAGCCTAGACAGGAGGGAAAAAGAATAACACTCCTAGATGTAGCACAACGAATTGCGTGATGTTCTTGCAAGATATTTTAACATTAAGTCTCCAAAATTATGGCTGTGGGATGCTGCTAGCCTCCCAGGAGAGTATACCCTCCTGTTCAAATCAAATAAGAAACAAGAGGAGTTGGGAGGTTTGGGTCCGGGTTCTGGGCAGCCTGGCAAAATGACTAGGCACTCAGAGATTGTGACTTGTTTTGAGTTTTTACTTAAATCGAAGATGTAATAATCTGTCTTTTCAAAAAAGCAGTATTTTTACTTATGTATTCAAAATGAAACAATCACACACCAGGTTTTATAAATGGTCAGAAAATGGGGTACTTAACAAAGGCAAACATTTAAATTCTTAGTTGCAAGGGAAAGATGGTTCATTTTAGCCCTTAAACAAAGCTGTATAACACAGTAATTAAATCACAGACTTTGATAGTAGAGAGTTCTGGAGTCGAATCTCTGCCCCAGCTAGCTATGTAAACCTGGGTGCACCATTTACTCTCTCTGTGTTTCAGTTTACTTACCTATAAAGTGGGGGTGGGGGCAAATCAGTGCCTTTCTTAGGCTTATTGCAAGGGTTCAATGACAAAATTCACAGAACATGTCCCACACAGTTTGGCACATAATACATTTTCTATAAATGTCATCAGCGATTTTTCTTAATAATTCAGCAACTTGCCCTGAGAACTATATGCTGCTTCATTGTTTGACTAAAGATAGATCAGTTCCGTTTGTGACCCTGGGGCTATAGAAGTGACTTGCAAAAGCAGTGGAGGTTGAGGCTGCAGAAAGATCTGGAAATGCGACTTTCTGTGAAAAGCTCCAAACATATCATACAAAAGGGTACAGTTGACCGATACCTCACATCCCTTGGACTAAACTCAGTCTGGGAAGAGAAAGAGGTTTTGGGAAACCATTTCCGTTGGCTGGGGCTTTTGGGTCCTTTTGACTTTCTTTCGTATTTGCTTTCCTCGCTTTGGAAATGGCCGTGTTCTGTCTTTCTATTTTTTCCCCCTTGAGTTCTGCTGACCTAGAGGTTTGTACTTGTGTGCTTAGGCTTTTGTGGCTGACCAAACTGCCTTTTATTTTTTTCTTTTGGATCTTTCTGTTTAAGAATTATGGAGAAGTCAACTGTACTATCTGTAATGAAGAACAAGCACACAAAAGCTTAATTAAAATAATAAATCATCAATCAAATTTAATATTGCCATTGGCAACCACTGGGCTCTATCAGCACCACTCCTTCCTCCCTGCTGCTCCATTATTATTTTCTGAGAGCAGATTTTGTCCAGAAGAGACAGGTGGGGCAGGTACAAGCTTGTGTTATCTCCTCTCTGAATGCTCATGCTCTCTTGCAAAGATTTTCCTCCACTGTAATTCCAGAGAGGTAATCACTTTATTTTATTATTTCCACTGGTTAGAACTGCTGGTAAGGGATGGAGTCCACCCCCTTTGGGTCTTTGGATACTGCTCATACACTTCTTTCTTCAGCTTTTGTGTACAGCTCTGCACTCTAGACCCTCACCGGCTAGAAGTCAAGTCCACTTGCTAAGTCTTGGCCTGTTCCTTCCATGGCATCAAGGCAGAAATGTGGCAGGAGATCTCACCTGTCTGACCCAGGTCATCTGGCTTTCCAGACAATTTCCAGACCAGCTCTACAACATACCAATTTCTTCCTAAAATCTCAACTGTCGTGTTGGCGCTAACCTCATTCTAATATGATACACCTGTAAATTTTTTTCTTTTCTTTTTTTATTTTTATTATAGATAAAAATATGCACCATAGATGTGGCCCGACCCATTGCCCTCCCTCCACCCAAACCTCCCCTCTCCCTTCCCCTTCCTTGGTCCTTTCCCCATAGTCTTGTGGTATAGTTGGGTTATTAATACAACCTTTTTGGAAGGAAACTCAAAGAACTCAGATTAGACTTCCCATTTGATCCTGCAATTCCACTACTAGGCATCTACCCAGAAGAAAAAAAATCATTTTATTAAGAACATATGCACTAGACTGTTAATTGCAGCTCAATTTATAATTGCCAGAATGTGGTAACAGCCTAAATG
>CAUYPK010124965.1:0-22092 GCA_963574355.1 Loris lydekkerianus | reverse complement strand
TCATAAATGAAACTTAGTTTAGCTGGGTACAGGATCCTGGGTTGAAAGTTATTTTGTTTTAGGAGATTAAAAGTTGATGACCATCCTCTTCTAGCTTGAAAGGTTTCAGCAGAGAGATCTGCAGTTATTCTAATATTCTTCTTCTTGTAAGTAATGGTTTAGTGAAATTTATTATGTGTCTGGGGGATGTCTTATTTGGGTTGAGTCATGCTGGAGTTCTGAAACTGTCTACTATCTGAATTTCAGAATCTCTTGGTGTGTCTGGAAAGTTCTCTTTCATCTTCTCATGGAGAAAAGACTCTGTGCCTTGTGAAGCCACTTCATTGCTTTTGGGGTCCCTATAAGACGAATATTGGTTTTCTCAAATTATCCCAGAGCTCTCTGAGAAAGTGATTTTTTTTTTTTGCCTTCCATTTCCCTTCCTCTTTGAGAGTTTGGGAGTGTTCAAAAGCTTTGTCTTCAATGTCAGAAATCCTTTCTTTTCCTTGCTTTATTCTGTTACTGAGGGATTCTCCTGTGTTTCTCAGATCTTTGAGGGTACAACTTCTTGTCTCAATGTGTCAAAATTTTTGGTCATCTGGTCTTTGAATTCGTTGAATTCTTGAGACATCTTTTGGGTTACTGCTTGAAATTCTAATTTGATCTTATTTGCTTATCCAGATTCTGAACTCAATTTCTGACATCTTGGCTATTTGTTTGTGCATGGGATCTTGTGCTGTGTCTGCCCCATTGTTCCTTGGAGAGTTGATCTACTCTGATTTTTCGTATTGCCAGAGTATTTCCATTGATTTCACCTCATGATTGTTAATCACCATTGCCTCTGGTCATTCTCAGAATTGGGGAGGTGTCTCTCCAAGATTATACCCCAATGGGATCACTCTATTGTTGCTGGATCTTTGTAGGAAGTAACCCTGTGTAGCTCCTCTGGGGCTGCCCCAGCCAGGGAGTTCAGGTTGTGGGAGCAGCTCCTGAGTGTGACACAGCGGGATCCAGCAACAGGGCAGATGGTGGTGCACATGCTTCTGAGAGCGCCTGGTGTCCAGTTACTTTGGCACACAGGACCCAAGGCTCCAGCAGTCTCTGGCCAGGAGAAGGGCTCTGGAGGGCACATGGCTACCAGAGTCCCTGGCCAGAGGAGGGGCCGGTGTGGAGGCAGAGAGGGCACAGCAGGGAGGAATTGGAGTTGCGCAGCTCCCTGAGATCCTGGTCAGGGTGTTTGCAGGTTGTGGGTCGTGGCATTGCTCCTATATTCAGGGCTGGCATGGGTGGCAGCCGAGCTCTTACTGGGTCCCAGGACACCAATCGTGGGACGTGGCGCCACTCATAGGAAGTCCGGGCAGGCACCGGTCTCGGGTCCCAGTGCAGTTCTTCCAGAGGTCTGGGATGGTGCCGATCACAGGTCATGGTGCAGCTCTCCCAGAGGTCCAAGCAGGTACCAATCGCTGGTCACAGCACAGAGTCTGGGTGGGCGCTGATCGCCTGTATACATAAAGCATCCTTCTCAAGTATGGCTTTTAGGATATTTTGAAGTTTTGTAACTGTCACCACTATCCAGATCATTATCCCCAGACATTCTGTATCTCTTAACAGTCTTTATATATATTTTAATGGTATTATATTCATTCTGTTATTAGATCATATTTTATTTTTTATGTACCTTTTAATTCATTTCTTCTCCTTTTCTGCTTTATATTGGATATATTTATTTTAGTTTAATACTTGTATATACTTTAATATTTTTCTTTATATTGGCTATCTTTAATATAACTGCATAACCACATTTACTTCCCACCAATTTCTTAAAATTATCAAAATATATATCTACTCCCTAACAACAAATATCCTTCCCTCACTCCCTGGTCTTTTTGGATTCCAAATCTTCATGTTTATATTGTCTATAATCATATTGTTAGATTACTAGGAA
Source organism: Loris lydekkerianus (assembly GCA_963574355.1). Taxonomy (NCBI): domain Eukaryota; kingdom Metazoa; phylum Chordata; class Mammalia; order Primates; family Lorisidae; genus Loris; species Loris lydekkerianus. The sequence goes on along the minus strand of CAUYPK010124965.1, from coordinate 20,168 downwards.
TTTATGTTCTCTTTATTTAATTTAGTCTTAGTTTTATTTACTTTCTTGTTAACTTGTTTATTTTGTAAAATAATAAATATTTTATCACTCATAATTTATTATAGTTTCTCCAGAATCTGTTTCTCTTCTAATATGGAAACTTCCTCCAAAACTGTTTTCAATATGAGTTTTATATACCTATTAGTATTTTTATTATGTAAACATTTGAGTGAAAATATGGCCAAATATATATATATATATATATATATATAAAATTCTATGTTCAAATTTCTTCTTTATCTTAAAACATCACTTTATATAAAGTAGCAAGTATGTAACATGAGCAAGTCTAGAGATCTAATGCACAACATGAGAACTACGGGTAATACAATTGCTACTGTATGCTAAATGAGATTTTATCAGCTCTGTCCACAAAAACAAAGAAGGGTAAAAAAGGTTACTGTGAGAGATGATGTCTATGTTGATTTGCTTCACTATACTAACCTTTTTACTACCTATGATCTATGCACCTCATAACATTATGTTGTATATCTTAAATATAAATAATATTTATTATAAATAAATATCAATTTATTGTCATTTTAGCTTTCATTTAAGCATGACATACATACAGAAAGGAATAAAATAATAAAGGTACAGCTCAGTGAACAAACATGCACATCCATGGCCCCACCACATGAGGAGAAATAGGACATTTTAACATCTGAAAAGCCCTGTCATGGCTCTTCGCAATCACCACTTCCTTTACCTCCTCAAGTGTATCTGCTATCCTACTTCTAATGTCACAGTTTAGATTTGTATAAATGGAATCATGCTGTATGCATTCTCCTGTGCATGATTTTTTCTCAATGTTATATTCTTAAGATTTGTCTTGATATTATTTATATTATGATTTATTTTTATTGCTATACATATTCCATTATCTGAATATACTTCAATTTAGTTATCTGTGGAATATTTCCACTTTTTGCCTATTATAAGTAAAGATACTTTGAACACCCATAAACTTGGTACACATGTATATGTGAATCTGTTGGCTAGACATGTGGGAGTAAAATTTCTAACTCATAGATATAATGATGTTTTTATTTTCAGCTTTACTGAGGTGCAAATCACAAAAACTATATATATTGAATTATATATATTCAAGATGTATGATATGGTGTTCTGATATATGCATACATTGGGAAGTAACTATCACAATGAAGCTTAGTAACATAACCCTCACCTCACATGGTAACTTTCCTTGTATTGTGAGAATACATGTGATCTACACTCCTAGCAAATCTCAACTATGCTTCATTTTCTTCTTTGCTATAATGCATTATTTTTTGAGTGAAAATATGACTCAACAGAAATTTCTCACTTCAAATCTTGCCCTTGGTAAATATAATTCTACTCTCTTTTTCTATGAATTTGGCTTTTTTAGATTTCACATGGAAGTGAGATCAAACAGGATACATCTTTCTGTGCCTGGCTTATTTAACTTAACAGAATGTTCAGCAAGTTCATCCATGCTTCCTCAAATGCCAGGATCTTCTTTATAAAGCTGAATAATATTCCACTAACATCTCATGAAATTTCTTTGACAATTAGCCTGTCAATAGACCCTTAAGTGGTTTCCACATCTTGCTTTAGGAATGATGCGGCAATGAACATCAGAATCCAGTTATCTCTATGAGACACAGATTTCATTTCTGTTGGGTATATACCCAGAAGAGAGAATGCCAGATCATATGGTATTTTTTTGTTTTTTAAATTTTTAAGGAACCTCCGTGCTATTTTCTATAACAGCTGTATCAATTTATATTCCTACCAAGAATGTACAATTGTTCCCTTTTCTCCACATCCTTGCCAACATTTGTTACATCATGGTGGTTTTAATTTGCATTTTCCTGACAATTAGTGTGATTGAACATCTTTCATACCGATGAGCTCTTCATGTCTTCTTTGTAAAAATATCTATTCATGTCTTTTCTCTACTTTTTTTTTTTTTTTAAATCAGAGACTTACTCTGTTGCCCAGGCTAAAGTGCCATGGCATCAGCCTAGCTCACAGCAACCTCACACTCTTGGGCTCAAGCAATCCTCCAACCTCAGCCTCTGGAGTAGCTGGGACTACAGGCACTGACACAATGTTTGGCTAAATTTTTTTCTATTTTTAGTAGAGACAGGGTCTTACTCTTTCTCAGGCTGGTCTTAAACTTCTGAGCTCAAGTGACGCTCCTTCTTCATTCTCCCAGAGTGCTAGGAATTTTTTGTTTGTTTGTTTTTTGAGACAGAGTCCCACCTTGTTGCCCTCAGTAGAGTGCTATGGAGTCACAGCTCACAGCAACCTCAAACTCTTAGGCTTAAGTGATTATCTTGCCTCAGCCTCCCAGCCTCTTGCCTCAGCTGGGAATATTTTTAGAGATGAGGTCTCACTCTAGCTCAGGCTGGTATTGAACCTATAAGCTCAGGCAATCCACCCTCCTTGGCCTCCCAAGTGCTGGGCAATCCCAGAGTGGTAGGACTACAGGCATGAGCCACCACACCTGGCCCCTTTGCCTATTTTTAAATTAGGTTGCTTTTATGTTATTATGTTTTATAAATTCCTTATATATTTTGGATAACAACTCCTTATCAGATATATGGTTCGAAAATACTTTTCCCTATCTGTAGGCTGCTTCTTCATGAGCTGATTGTTTTCCTTACTGTGCAGAAGCTTTATGGCTTGCACAAATAGTTGCACTTGTTTATTTTTGCTTTTGTTTTTGTTGTTGTTGTTGTTGTTGTTGTTTTGTTTTGTTTTGTTTTGTTTTGTTTGCTTTGGAGTATCATATCCAAAAAAGTCAATGTGAAAGCCAATGTGTAGAGGCTCTTTCCTTTGGTTTTCCTCTAGGAATTTTCTGTTTCATGTCTTATACTTAAGTCTTTAACATTTTTAGTTGATTCTTTGTGCCTAGTGTAAGATAAAGGTCCAATTGCATTATTTTGAATATTAATATCCAGTTTTTCTTCAACTCCATTTATTGAAGAGACTATCCTTTTCCTGATGTGTATTTGTGTCCTCTTACCAAAAACTAGTTGGCCATATATGTTTGGGTTTATGCTCATGTCCTCTATTCTGTTTCATTGGTCTATGTGACTATTTCTATGTTTAGACTATGTTAATGTTTCAATCTAGTAGATAAAACAGAAGAACTTATCTATAGTTTTGCCTCCTATATTTTGGCCTTCTTAGTCCCTGAATACAACTGTCAAATGCCTTTGCAGGAATAATTTTGCATTTTATCTGACTTTTCAAGTTATTATTATTAAAAGTGTTGTTCTGCTTCAAAGTATTCCAGAATACCATCAAACATAATGATATTCATTTTAATTGTCTGTTAAATATTAAGATCAGTTGAGTAAGTAATCTGCTTGTTAATTTGTCCTTGAACAAACAACTTGGTAAGGATTTATAACCTTGATATATCAGTTCCTCACTGCTGTGTTCATGTTAATATGTGACACTGTCTTGCTGAGTGGCATTCATTATTATTGTTGCACATGTTCGTGTGCCATCACAAGAATGCCAGAGCTTGAATTAGAGTGACCAACAAACATTAAATTTCTTTTAAACTTGGCAAGAATGGAAGTGAAATCTGGGACATGTTAATCTATGTTTATAGGGATAATTCTATGAAGAAAATAGCAATGTACAAATGGATTAAGCATTTTTCTGAGGGGAGAGAAAGTGTTACTGATGAAGAGAGGTCAGAGAAGCCAGTTAATGAGCAGAAGTGATGAAAACATTGCAAACTTTATTGAATTATATGTCAAATTCATCAGCTGCTTGTGTGAAGTATATCAGACCAAGTAACATCAATAGAGAAACAATTAGAAAAATCTTAACTAAAAATCTTGGCATGAAAGGCATGGCTTTTGCATTATGACAATGTACTAGCTCACATGACATTGTCTATGAGGGAGGTTTTTGCCAGAAAACAAATAACTGTATTGGAATATCTACTCTACTTATCTGATATAAAGACTTTTTTCTTTACCTGAAGATAAAAGAAATGTTGAAAGGAACACATTTTGATGACATTCAGGATGTCAGAAAAAGAATTTCAAAACTTCTTTGAAGGGTAGACTAAGTGCTGGCATTAGTACATAGCTTCCCAAGGGAAGTAATTCCAAGGTGATTGTTGTGATATTCAGCAATGAGGTATGCAGTACTTTTTCTAGGATGAGTTTGCAAACTTAATTGTCAAATTTTCATACATGCCATATTTTTATATAAAAATTTTTTCATGTTGGTCATTTTCTGAGTTAGTCTTTCTTTTTATACTCCTGAATGGCTAGGAGTATAATTTTAACTTTTTCATGGTTAATTGCAGCCTCCTAAGCTTACCATGACTGTGAATTATAGATTTAAAAATTCAAAGACTGAGGTAATTTTATTACTAAATTATTAACAGCAATCACTTTCCATGTGACAACCAATGAAGAATATTTATCATCTCAGATCATAGTTGAATAAAACTAGAAATCAACTCCAAGAGGAACTCTCAAATCTACAGAATGTCATGGCAATTAAACAACTTCTTGTTGAAAGATCTACAGGTCAAGGATAAAATTAAAATGGAAATAAAAATTTTTTTTCAACTGAACACCAAAGTAACACAAGCTTCCAAAATCTCTGGGATACAGAAAAGGCAGTGATGAGGAGAAATTCACTAACTTAAATGCTTACATCAAAAAGATGAAGGTTCACAAATTTACAACCTAATGTCACACTTCAAGGAAATAGATAAAGCAGAAAAAAATCCCAAGCTAGAAAAAAAGGAAATAAATTTCAGAGCAGAACTAAATAAAATGAAAACAAACAAAAAATACAAATGATCAACCAAACAAGAAGTTTGTTCTTTGAAAAGATAAAATCTACAGTCCACTAGCTAGATTAACCAGAAATAGAAGAGAAAGGACTCAAATAACCTCAATAAGAAATGAAAAAAGGGACATGACAACTGGTACCACAGAAAGACAAACTTATCATCTTTGACTACTATGAAAACCATATCCATTTATAAAATCATAAATTATATAGCACACATTTGGTAGACTATAATTCCTTTTTTGGATATACTACTAGGTTTTGTTACTGGGCATTTTTTTTTCTGGTTGTCACTGATATCTTCAGGGCTGTAAGAGAGAAAGTTAAAATGAGAGGGTGGGATAGTTGAAGGTCAGAAGATCAGATGAGACTTGGATCTCAAATGAGAATTTTAAAGAGGAGGTAATAGAAAAAGACAACAGTAGTCAATCATTCACATTTCAGAATAATCAGATTTAATTTTAAAAAGGAAATTTAGGTGAATCTAATCCAAATTTGTTACTAACATTTTTCTATACATGCTATAGTTAGATTAAGTCAAACATGGTAAGTAAATAGTTCTCTCTTTTTATAGACCACTTGGAAAGCAAAGAAATTAAAATTTGTCTCATGACATTTGCATCAACTTCCAATTTTAGGACAATCATACATTAACATTTCATACAGGATATCTTCCATAAATTATCTACCCTAACATTCTTCCATTTTATTATGCCAGAGACCACTGTTTGCTAAGTGAGTATTTCTTATGTTTCCTCACTTGTATTAGGACTTTTTGTTTCAAAATGTGCCTGAACTTAAAATATGCGTTTCCCAGCTTGCTTTATACATAGAGGTAGCCAATGAGATTAAAGCAGATATTGAATTATAAGCAGGTATTTAGAGAACAGTTCTTTAAAGGGAGCTTGGAAGACACTCTCTTGCCTTTAGTCCTTACTTCTTTATGTCTGAAAAGAAGAAACCACATCACCATTATTCCTTGAGGCTATTTTGAGAGGGGGAAAAAAGAGAGAATAAAAGAGAAGTTGGGTAATCATATCATAATAGTATCTTCTGAATCTGCTAACTATAATGGCATGCAATTTGATTCACATAACTTAAATAGCTCTGTACATTAATTATAAGTTACTATCTTTGTACATTTGCATAAATAACTTGCCAGGTAATTTACAGTTTGAAATATTAAAAATGTACATGATTACTCTAAAAATAGCTATGGTTTTATAATTTAATATTAAGTGCTAAAGTAAAATTGTCTATTTGTAATACAAAATCACAGTAAGGTTAATGATTATATATTAGATCTAGATACACATATGGATATGTGTGTGTGCAGGCTTATTCAGATATATTTCAGGTCATAAAATATATCAAGTTCTAGATAGATAGATGGATATGTGTGTGTGTGTTCAGGTTTTTCAAATTATTTTTGATTTAACTATGTTCCAGTGAATACTTTCTTGGAAAATATATTATATTATCTACTTGCAAACAAAGGCACAGGAAAGCACTTTTACTTTCTAGTTTGCAGTATTTGTCAACATTTTGGAACCATCTTAGTTTTTAGCTTCTCGGCATTGATATTTCCCAAGATTATATCTTCTAATACATCATAGTTCAGGTAATGTAATGAAAATTGAGCCATTAATAATTCAACTTGTGTAGTGATTAATACTAATAAAAATACTTTTCATTTCACTTTAAATTTTGTTGACTTACTCTATCAAGAAAACTAGAATAATGTTATATTCCTCCACAGTAAAATTGTGAACTATATAAAGAGCTTATAAATCTTAATTTTCAAACAGCAAAACTTCAGTAATTTGTATCCCTTAATTGGTAATTAGAAAAACATTAGATAAAAAACAGATAGTAAAGGTTACATTTGCTAAACCTATGTTTAAGAACTTGCTTTGAAAAAGAAAATAAACTTGATTTCAGGGAATATGTAAAGGTATAAAGAAAACAGCATATACCCTTAACATTAAGATAAAATCCAAAGAGACCAGACAAATATTATAAGAAATATTACAAGAAAACAAAAAACTTGGAAATAAAATTCATAGTTCCTAAGATAAGTATGATGCTATCCCCACAGTGTTTCTCTAAGTTTTCACTGCAATAATGAGTTCAGATTACTGACAGCATCTGTATAGTTGACTCTCTTCAAATGTTAAAACAAACATATTAGGGATAGAGGCAAGATGGCTCACTGGAGCAAGGTTTCCATAGAGGCTCCCATCCAGGAGAGTTAAAGGATAGAAATATAGCGAGTAAGCCGATGGTTTGGAGCTGAGCCAAGAGAGAAGGTTGAAGAATGCACATCAATCCTCCTGAAGAGATCTGTGACCCCAAGGATACACACAAAAGGTACAATCACCAAGCAATGGGAGTCCCCTCCCCCATGAGAATGGCTTGCAGTATTCTCCATACAAATAAGTGAGCAGAGCTCAAACATCCTCCCATTTTATCCCACAAAAGAGACCCTCTAAAAAACAGACCTCCATCCCCTACTAGGGTGCCATGGCACTCTCCTACCAGTAATAAAACTGCATAAAATTGTATATATTCTCTATTTGCAATTCTAAACTCCCAGCACTCCTCTCCACTCTCACTCTGATATCTGGAAGCCTATCCTCCATGAATTCCAGATTCTTGGGCATTTTCTTGAGAGGTGTGGACACCGCATAGGCTATTGCTGGTCCATGCTGATTCTGCAGAACAGGAGGAAGGAGTAGTCAACTGAGAGTGGACCATACACAAGAGGTGGTGCCATGAGGTACAGAGCAGCAGCGGCAGTGGTGGGAACACTAGGGCTCACACCCCTGGGGATATTTTGGAAGGACACTCTCTGGCTCTCTGGGCAACCAAAGGAAGCCAGGCATCTTCTCCAGTGGCAGCCACTTGTGGAACAGATCTAGGATAAAATGCAGGTCCCATGAGTAAAGGGTATGCCTAAGGTGGTACCAGCCTGGGTGGGGTGTGGTGGGGTCTAAAATATGCACACACAGAGACAGGAGACTCCCAGGGTGGGACTGACCCAGAGGACTGCTTTACTAAGACTAAGATGCACCCAGCCCTCAGAGAATCATAGCTGAAACAAAGGCGGGCAGGCAGAGGCTGGAACTGAAAATTGAGTGTGAGCTCTAACCATGCCGCCCCAACACAGACTGCAGCAGAGACTGGGCAGTGACACAGACCTGGGCTGAGTTACAGTCTCTGTGAACTCAAACAGCATCTGATCCACAGGGGACTATAGCTTGAACAGAAACAAATTCTGCAAAGTTGTTTTGTTCTGTCAGCAACATAAATCAGGGGTGGTGCTGGAACTGAGTGAACCACCCCAGCTTTCATTAAGCACCCAAGGTTGTCAGGCCTTACCTCCCCCTGCCAGATAGTGGTAGAGAGAGGGGGCCTGGCTCAGGAGACGTGGATCTCCCTATGACTCAGGCAGGCACAAACCCTGGGAGCATCTGCTCATTGGAGGGAATAGGATCACAGCCCTGCAGGGATAACAGTGACTGGGTGTGACAGAGGTACAAGGTGGGAAAGAAGGCATCAACCTTCCAAGACAAATTTATATGCTGGGTGGGTCCTTCTGACTTCATGGAGCACTGGAGTGAGTCATATTTTAGCTGCCACCAGACTCCTGCTAGCTAGTTGCTGGAGATCTTTTGAACTCTCCCATCTGAGATAAGTGCTTCTTGACACAATTGATTTGGAACTCTTGAACTGGGCCAATCACCCAAGGACTATCCGGGTACCATGAGCGTGTGTTGTGGGAAGGTTTAATTTTCCTTTTCCAATTGTTGCCTGTGGGAGGGAGGGGTGACTTAATTGTGGGTATTTCTCCACAGCTGAGACTTCAACCCAGAGTAACTAATTCACTAGGGTAGGACAGAGGCCAGCTGAAAACAAGACAGAGCCACTTAGCTCTACCACACCAAGCAGGTCCCCAGTTTCTCAGGCCATAGCACTGTGTGGGTCTTTGGCAAAGTTCCAGGGGAAAAGGTACAGACACCAGTCCAATCTTTTAGACAAAAGGCTAGTTAATCACTACTCCTGGAGTCCCCAACCAAACGTCTCTTTATCTGCTCATCTAGTTAAACAGTGAAAAATAATCATGGTGTGGAAACAGTGAAAAAACCCGGGTAACATGAATAACCAGAGTAGATCAACTCCCCCAAGGAAGAATATGGTGGACACAACTCAAGATCCCATTCATAAACACTTGGCTGAGAAGTCAGAAATGGAATTCAGAATTTGGATTGAAAATAACAATAATAGACTAGAGGTAAACTTGAAATTAGAAATTGAAGAAGCATTTCAAATGTTCTCTCTAGAATTCAACGAATACAAAGAGAAAATCACCAAAGATTTTGACACATTGAGACAAGAATTTGCAGCCCTCAAAGATCTGAGAACTACAGTAGAATCCTTCACTAACAGAATGAAGCAAGCAGAAGAAAGGATTTCATTTGAACAGTCCCAAACTCTCAAAGAGGAAGAGAAATAGAGAGTAAAATGGATCATTCTCTCAGTGAGCCCTGAGATAATTTGAAGAAAACTAATATTCACCTTATAGGAATCCCTGAAGGTGATGAAGTGGCTTCACAAGGCACAGAGGCTCTTCTTCAGGAAATTATGAAAGAGAACTTTCCAGACATACCAAGACATTCAGAAATGCAGATAGCAGATAGTTTCAGAACCCCAGCATGACTCAACCAGAATAAGAAATACCACAGGCACATCATAATTAACTTCACTAAAGTTAATATGATAAATAAAATTCTTCAAGCAGCCAGACATAAAAAAACCATAACCTACAAGGGGAAGAATATTAGAATGACTGCAGATCTCTCTGTTGAAATGTTTCAATATAGAAGAGGGGGGTCATCGACTTTCAATCCTCTAAAACAAAATAACTTTCAAACCAGGATCCTGTATCCAGCTAAACTGAGTTTCATCTATGATGGAGAAATTAAATACTTTAATGACATTCAAATGTTGAAGAAAATTGTCATAACTAAACCAGCTCTCCATGATATTCTCAGACCTATCCTCCATAATGACAAGTGAAATCCTCCACCACAAAAGTAAACTCACTCAGAAACTTTTGAACAAATTCCAATTTCCACAGAGGCGAAAGGGAAAAAATGTTCACTGGACTTTCAAAAAACTTGATACCCAAAATTCTACCAGGCTTATCAATATTCTCCATTAATGTGAATGGCTTAAATTGTCCTCTAAAGAGGTACAGTTTGGCTGACTGGATACCAAAAACTGAGGCCAGATATAGGCTGCATACAAGAATCTCACCTTACCTTAAAAGACAAATATAGGGTGAAGGGATGGTCATCTATATTTCAGGCAAATGGAAATCAATAAAAAGCAGCTGTTTCAATTTTATTCAAAGATACAATAGAATTTAAATGAACGTAACTAGGAAAGATAAGGATGGTCACTTCATATTTGTTAAGGGTAATACTCAATATGATGAGATTTTAATTATTAATATTTATGCACCCAAGCAAAATGCACCTCAATTAATGAGACTCTAACAGACATGAGCAACTTGATTTCCTCCAGCTCTATAATAGTCAGAGATTTTACACTCCATTGGCGGTGTTGCATAGATCCTCCAAAAAGAAGCTAAAAAAGAAATTTTAGATTTAACCTTAACCATTCAACATTTGGATATAACAGACATCTACAGAACATTTCATCCTAACAAAATTGAATACACATTCCTCTCATCCCCCCCCACCCCCCCGGAACATAATTCAAAATCGATTACATCTTAGATCACTAGTCCAACCTCAGTAATTTTAAAAGAATAAAAATTATTTCTTGAATCTTCTTGGAACCATCATGGAATAAAAGTTGAACTCAGTAACAACAGGAATCTGCATACTCATACAAAAACATGGAAGCTCAATAACCTTACGCTGAATGATAGCTGGGTGATTAGACGAGATTAACAAGAAAATTACCAAATTTTTAGAACAAAATGATAATGAAGGCACAAATTACTAGAACCTCTGGGATACCACAAAGGCAGTCCTAAGTGGAAAATTTATAGAAGTGTAAGCCTTCCTCAACAATGGAAAGAGCGGAAGTTAACAACTTAATGGGACATCTCAAGCAACTGGAAAAGGAAAAACATTCCAACACCAAACCCAGAAGAAGAAAAGAAATAACAAAAATTAGAGCAGAATTAAATAAAATTGAAATTAAAAGGATTATACAAAAGATCAATAAATCAAAAAGTTGTTTTTTTGAAAAGGTAATAAAATTGATAAACCTTCATCTAACCTAACCAGGAAAAAAAAAAACCCAAATCTTTAATTTCATAAATCAGAAATAGCAAAGATGAAATAACAACAGACTCCTCAGAAATTCAAAAAATTCTTAATGACTATTACAAGAAACTTTATGCTCAGAAATATAAAAATATATGAAGGAAATTGACCAATATGTGGAAGCACACCACCTTCCAAGATGTAGCCAGAATCAAGTGGAAATGTTAAACAGGCCAACATCAAGTTCTGAAATAGCATCAACTATACAAAATCTCCCCAAAATTAAAAGCCAGGGGCCAGAGGGCTTCACGTCAGAATTCTACCAAACCTTTAAAAAAGAACTAGTATCTATATTACTCAACCTTTTCCAAAACATAAAAAGAGAAGGAATACTACCCAATACTTCTATGAAGCAAACATCATCTTGATCCCCAAACCAGAAAAAGAACCAACAAGAAAAGAAAATTATAGACCAATATCACTAATGAATATTGATGCAAAAATATTCAATAATATCCTAACAAACAGAATCCAACAACACATCAAAAAAATTAACATCATGACCAAGTGGGATTTATCCAAGGGTCTCAAGGCTGGTTCGATATACATTAATCTTGAAATATAATTCAGCACATAAACAAATTAAAAAACAAAGACCATATGATTCTCTCAATTGATGAAGAAAAACCTTTTGATAATATCCAGCATCCCTTCATAATCAGAACACTTTTAAAAATTGATATAGATGTGACATTTCTTAAACTTATAGAGGTCATCTATAGAAAACCCACAGCTAATATTGTATGAATGGAGTTAAATTGAAATCATTTCCACTCAGATTAGGAATCAGGCAAGATTGCATATTGTCTCCACTGCTCTTTAACATTGTAATAGAAGTTTTAGCCATCACAATTAGGGAAGAAAAGGCAATCAAGGGTATCCATATAGGGTGAGAAGAGATCAAATTTTCACTCTTCACAAATGATGTGATTGTATATCTGAAAAACACCACAAATTCTACTACAAAACTCTTAGAAGTGATCAAGGAATACATCATCTACTCAGATTACAAAATCAGCACTCATAAATCTGTAACCTTTATATATACCAAAAATAGTCAACATGAAAAAAATAGAGTCAAGGACTATTGCATTCAAAGTAGTGCCAAAGAAGTTGAAATATTTGAGAGTTTATCTACCAAAGGACAGATAGGTCTCTATAAAGAGAACTATAAAAGTCTAAGAAAAGAAATAGCTGAAAATGTTAACAAATGGAAAAACATACCATGCTCATGGCTGGGAAGAATCAACATTGTTAAAATGTCAATACTACCTAAAGCAATATACAATTTTAATGCAATCCCTATTAAAGCTCCACTGTAACACTTTAAATGATCTCAAAAAAATAATACTTCATTTTATATGGAATCAGAAAAAAACTCAAATAGTCAAGACATTACTCAGAAACAAAAACAAAGTAGAAGGAATCACGCTACCAGACCTCAGACTATACCATTAAATGATCAAAACAGCATGGCACTGGCACAAAAACAGGGAGGTAGATGTCTGGAACAGAATAGAGAACCAAGAGATGAACCCAGGTACTTACCATTATTTGATCTTTGACAAGCCAATTAAAAACATTAATGGGGAAAAGATTCCCTATTTAACAAATGGTTCTAGGTGAACTGACTGGTGACCTGTAGAAGACTGAAACTGGACTCACACCTTTCACCATGTTAACTAAGGTAGACTCTTACTGAATTAAAGACTTAAACTTAAAATGTGAAACAAAAAATACTAGAAGAACGCACATAGAAAACTCTTGACAAAATCGCTTTGGGTGAATATTTTATGAGGAGGACCCCCGAGAAATTGAAGCAGCATCAATACTACACTACTGGGACCTGAGCAAACTAAAAAGCTTCTGCACAGCCAAAAACATAGTAAGTAAAGCAAGGAGATAGCCCTCAGAATGGGAGAAGATATTTTCAGGTTATGTCTCTAACAAGAGTTTAATAATCAGAATCCACAGAGAACTCAAACGTATAAGCAAGAAAAGAACAAGTGATCTCCTCTCAGGCTTGGCAAGGGACTTCAAGAGAAACTTCTCTGAATATGTCAGGTGCACGGCCTACAGATAATGAAAAAATGCTCATCGTTCTTAATCATCAGAGAAATGCAAATCAAAACTACTTTGAGATATCATCTAACTCCAATAAGATTAGCTCATATTATAAAATCCCAAGACAAGTGATATTGGTGTGCATGTGGAGAGAAGGGACCACTTCTACACTGCTGGTGGGAATGCAAACTAATACATTCCTTTTGGAAAGATGTTTAGAGAACACTTAAGGATCTAAAAATAGACCTGCCATTCAAATCTACAATTCCCCTGCTAGGTATATATCCAGAAGATCAAAAAGCACATTATAACAAAGATATTTGTACCAGAATGTTTATTGTAGCCCAATTCATAATTGCTAAATCATGGAAGAAGCCCACATGCCCATCAACCCACAAATGAATTGGTAAATTGTGGTATATGTACACCATGGAATATTATGCAGCCTAAAGGAAGATGGAGACTTTACCTCTTTTATGTTTACATGGATGGAGCTTGAAAATATTCTTCTTAGCAAGAAGAATGGAAGAAAAAGTACCCAATGTATTCTTGTAATCTCAAGAATGTAAAGAATGTAAACATTGTAAAAATACAATGTATTCTTGTAATCTCAAGAATGGAAGAAAATGTATCCAATGTATTTAGCCCTAATATGAAGCTAATTTATAGCTTACACATGAAAAGCTATAAATTATATAGCTAATATATAACCTAAAAATTATAATTATAACTGAAAAATATGGGTAAATGGACAAGGGAAGGGAGGGGAGGGGAAAGAATGGGAAATGGGAGGGTAATTGGTGGGACCACCCCTATGGTGCATCTTACAAGTATACACGTAAAACATACTAAATGTAGAATACAAATGTCTTAACACAACAACTAAGAAAATACCAGGAAGGCTTTGGTAATCAGTTTGATGAAAATATTTCAAATTCTATATAAAAGCAGTATACGGTGCCCCATGATTGCATTAATGTGCACAGCTGTGATTTAATAAAAAAAAAAAAAAAATACACTACTGGGACATGATCAAATGAAAAAGCTTCTGCACAGCCAAGGACAAAGTAAGTAAAGCAAGCAGACAGCCCTCAGAATGAGAGAAGATATTTGCAGGTTATGTCTCTGACAAAGGTTTAATAATTTTCAGAGAAATGCAAATAAAAACTACTTTGAGATATCATCTAACTCCAGTAAGATTAGCCCATATCACAAAATTCCAAAACCAGAGATGGTGGCGTGGATGTGGAGAAAATGGAACACTTCTACACTGCTGGTGGGAATGCAAACTAATACTTTCCTTTTGGAAAGATGTTTGGAGAATACTTAGGGATCTAAAAATAGATCTGCCATTCAATCCTACAATTCCTCTACTAGGTATATATCCAGAAGACCAAAAGTCACATTATAACAAAGATATTTGTAGCAGAATGTTTATTGCAGCCCAATTCATAATTGCTAAATCATGGAAAAAGCCCAAGTGCTTATTGAATGGATCAATAAATTGTGGTATATGTACACCACAGAATATTATGCGGCATTAAAGAAAGATGGAGACTTTACCTCTTCTATGTTTACATGGATAGAGCTTGAACTTATTATTCTTAGCAAAGTGTCTCAAGAATAGAAGAAAAATTATGCAATATACTCAGCTCCACTATGAAACTCATTTAGAGCCTTCATATGAAAACTATAACCCAATTATAGCCCAAGCATATGGAGAAAAGGAAATGAGGGGGGTGAGGAGGGGGGAGATGAGTGGAGGGAGGGTAATTGGTGGGACCACACCTATGGTGCATCTTACAAGGATACATGTAAAACTTACTAAATGTAGAGTATAAATGTCTTAACACAATAACTAAGAAAATTCCAGGAAGGCTATGTTAACCAGTTTGATGCAAATATTTGAAATTATATATAAAACCAGCACATTGTACCCAATGATTGCATAAATGTACACAGCTATGATTTAATTAAAAAAATAAGAAAGGGGGAGGGGCAAGATGGCCAACTGAACGCAGCATCCGAAAGAGGCTCCTGTCCAAAAGGAACGATACTGTCGAGAAACAGCCCAATTAAGCTTAAGACTGTAAGCCCAGCCAAGAGAGAAATGATAACTGCAGGTCACCTCTCCTAAAGCAAGCTGCAACTCCAAGAAACCAAGCTTCAGCACACCCTTCCCCCATTACCTGATGAACCAGAAGCCTAACCCCTGCTGAGACTGAGGGAAAAAGTTCTGAGCAGTGCCACCCTCCCTGTCTGCTGAACCAGGTGCCCCCCAAGCAAGAGACTCTGGGGGCCACACCAAGTGCCACCCCCACCAAGGACTCCGCCAGCAACCACACAGCCCCATGCCCAGCCTGGCCAGGGAGTCCGCTGGCAACTGGTGGCCGTGTGCACCGCACACACCGGGCCTCCATAAGTCTCCATAAGTCCCTGGTGAGGGACTCACCAGCAACTGCATGGTCCCATGCCCCATGCCTACTGGGCATCTGTACGCCCACCCCAGACAGGGATTCGCTGGCAACCATGGGTCCTAGCAACCTGCGCCTGCCCAGGCCCAGACAGGTACTCTACCGGCAACCACATGGTCTCTTGCCCTACACCTGCCGGGCTCTGGGCCTACTGGGCCTCTGCATGCCCGCCCCGGGCAGGGACTTCACCAGCAACTGCTCAGCCCTGCACCCCGCACCCACTAAGCCTTCACCCACCCCGGCCAGGAACTCCAGGAACCGCACAACCCATGTTCTTCCTCCCGTACACTCACTGCCTCCACACTGGCCTGCCCATCTGGGCAGGAACTCTGGTAACTGCACAACCCATGCCTTCCCTATGGAGCCTTTCCTGCCTCTGCACGGAGGCCTCCTCCTGGCCAGAGACAGCTGTAGCATTGGGCTCTCTGTGCCAATGTCACCATGCACCAGGCACTCCCAGAACCATTTGTACCACCCCCTGCCCTGTTGCTGGATCTGCTTGTGCCACACTCCAGAGCTGCTCCCATAGCCAGAACTCCCTGGCTGGGGCTCCCAGAGGAGCTACACAGGGTCACTCCCTAAAAAGATCCAGCTACAATAAAGTGATTCCACCAGGGTGTAATCTTGAAGAGACACCTCCCCAATTCTTAAGACGGCCAGAGGCAACAGTGAAAAACAATAATGGGGCAGAATCAATGGAAAAACTCTGGCAATATGAATAATTAGAGTAGATCAACACTCCCAAGGAAAATCAAGGCAGATACAGCACAAGATCCCATGAATAAACAAATGGCTGAGATGCCAGAAATCAAATTCATGATCTGGACAACAATTAAGATTAAATTATAATACCAAGCAGTAATCTAAAAGATGTCTCAAGAATTCAACGAATTCAAAGACCAAATGACCAAAGATTTTGACACATTGAGACAAGAAGATGCAGCCCTCAAACATCTGAGAAACACAGTAGAATCCCTCACTAACAGAATGGAGCAAGCAGAAGAAAGGATTTCTGACATTGAAGACAAAGCTTTCGAACACTCCCAAACTCTCAAAGAGGAAGAGAAATGGAGAGCAAAAACAGATCACTCTCTCAGAAAACTCTGGGATAATTCGAAGAAAACCAATATTCGCCTTACAGGGATCCGAGAAACAGATAAAGTGGCTTCACAAGGCACAGAGGCTCCTCTTCATGAGATTATGAAAGAGAACTTTCCAGACACACCAAGAGATTCTGAATTCAGGTAGCAGACAGTTTCAGAACTCCACCACGACTCAACCCAAATAAGACATTCCCCAGACACATCATAATCAATTTCACTAAAGTTAATATGAAGAAGAAAATTCTGAAAGCAGCCACACATAAGAAAACCATAACCTACAAGAAGATTGTAGACAGTGGGGAATATTAGAGTGACTAATATCTAGGGGAAGAATATTAGAGTGACTAGAGATCTCTCTGATGAAACCATTCAATCTAGAAGAGGATGGTCAATCTAGAAGAGGATGGTCATCAACTTTTAATCTCCTAAATAAAAATAACTTTCAACCCATGATCTTGTATTCAGATAAACTGAGTTTCATTTATGATGGAGAAATTAAATACTTTAATGACATTCACATGTTGAAGAGATGTGCCATACCTAAACCAGCTCTCCAGGATATTCTCAGACCTATCCTCCATAAAGACTAGTGCAATCCTCCACCACAAAAGTAAACCCACCCAGAAAGTTTTGATCAAATTCCAACTTCCACAGTCGCAAAAGGATTAAAAATGTCCACTGGACATTGAAAGGCTTATCAATATTCTCAATTAATGTGAATAGTTTAAATTGTCCTCTAAAGAGGCACAGGTTCTCTGACTGGATACAAAACTCAGGCCAGATATCTGATGCATACAAGAATCCCATCTTACCTTAAGAGATAAATATATACTCAAGGTGAAGAGATAGTCATCTATATTCCAGGCAAATGGAAAGCAGAAAAAAGCAGGCATTGCAATCCTATTCACAGATACTATAGACTTTAAATCAACCCAAATAAGGAAGGATAAGAATGGACACTTCATATTTGTTAAAGGTAATACTCAATATGATGAGATTTTAATTATTAATCTTTATGCACCCAACCAGAATGTGCCTCAATTTATAAGAAAAACTAACAGACAAGAGCAACTTGATTTCCTCAATTTCCATAGTATTCAGAGATTTTAACACTCCTTTACAGTGTTGGATAGATCCTCCAAAAAAAAGCTGAGCAAATACATTTAGATTCAAACTTAACCATTCAACATCTGGACTTAACAGACATCTACAGAAAATTTCATCCAAACAAAATTCAATACACATTCTTTGCATCAGCCCATGGAACATACTCCAAAATCAATCACATCCTAGGTCACAAGTCTAACCTTAGCAAATATAAAATAATAGAAATTATTCTTTGCATCTTCTCAGACCATCATGGAATAAAAATTGAACTCCATAAAAACAGGAATCTACATACCCATACAATAACATGGGAGCTAAATAACCTTATGCTGAATAATAGATGGGTCATAGATAAGATTTAGAAGGCAATTACCAAATTTTTGTAACAAAATATCAATAAAGACATGAATTATGAGAACCTCTGGGATACTGCAAAGGCAGTCCTAAGAGGGAAATATATAGCACTACAAGCCTTCCTCAAGAGAAAGGAAAGAGTGGAAGTTAACAACTTAGTGAGACATCTCAAGCAACTGGAGCAGGAAGAGCATTACAATCCCAAACCCAGTAGAAGAAAAGAAATGACCAAAATCAGAGCAGAATTAAATGAAATTGAAAACAAAAGAATTATACAACAGATCAATATATCAGAAAGTTGGTTTTTTGAAAAGATCAATAAAATAGATAAACATTTGGCTAACCTAAGTAGGAAAAAAAAGAGTAAAATCTCTAATTTCATCAATCAGAAATGGTAAAGATGAAATAACAACAGACCCTCAGAAATTCAAAAAATCCTTAATGAATATTACAAGAAAATTTATTTTCAGAAATATGAAAATCTGAAGGAAAATGACCAATACTTGTTAGCACGCCACCTAACAAGACTAAGCTAGAACGAAGGGGAAATGTTGAACAGGCCTGTATCAAGTTCTGAAATAGCATCAACTATACGAGATTGCCCTAAAAAAAAAATCCCAGAACCAGATGGCTTCACATCAGAATTCTACCAAACCTTTAAAGAAGAACTAGTGTCTATATTACTAAACCGCTAAAATATAGAAAAGAAGGAATACTACCCAACACATTCTACGAAGCAAACATCACCTTGATCCCTAAACCAGGGAAAGACCCAACAAGAAAAGAAAATTATAGATCAATATCACTACTAAATATTGATGCAAAATATTTAAATATAGAACTAGTGTCTATATTACTAAACCGCTAAAATATAGAAAAAGAAGGAATACTACCCAACACATTCTATGAAGCAAATATCACCTTGATCCCTAAACCAGGGAAAGACCCAACAAGAAAAGAAAATTATAGACCAATATCACTAATAAATATTGGTGCAAAAATATTCAATAGGATCCTAATAAACAGAATCCAACAACACATCAAAAAAGTTATACACCATGAACAAGTGGATTTATCCCAGGGTCTCAAGGCTGGTTCAATATACATAAATCTATAAATGTAACTCAGTACATAAACAAACTAAAAAACAAAGACCATTATGATTCTCTCAGTTGATGCACAAAAAGCTTTTGACAATATCCAGCATCCCTTCATGATCAGAACACTTACGAAAATTGGTATAGAAGGGACATTTCTTAAACTTATAGGGACCATCTACAGCAAACCCACAGCCAATATCGAATTGAATGGAGTTAAATTGAAATCTTTTCCACTTAGATCAGGAAACAGGCAAGGTTGCCCATTGTCTCCATTGCTATTTAACATTGTAATGGAAGTTTTAGCCATTGCAATTAGGGAAGAAAATTAGGGATCAAGGGTATCCACATAGGGACAGAAGAGATCAAACTTTCACTCTTCACAGATGATATGATCGGACATCTGGAAAACACTAGGGATTCTACTACAAAACTTTGACAAGTGATCAAGGAATACATCAATGTCTCAGGCTACAATATCAACACCCATAAATCTGCAGCCTTTATATATACCAACAATACCCAAGCCAAAAAACAGTCAAGGACTCTACTCCTTTCACAGTAGTCCCAAAAAAGATAAAATATTTGGGAGTTTACCTAACAAATGACGTGAAAGATCTCTACAAAGAGAACTATGAAACTTTAAGAAAAGAAATAGCTGAAGATGTTAACAAATGGAAAAACATACCATGCTCATGGCTGGGAAGAATCAACATTGTTAAAATGTCTATACTACCCAAAGCAATA